>JAJGRW010005251.1:0-25303 GCA_025461045.1 Carex parvula
GATTTTTTGGAATGTATTGAAGGCTCCATCATATAATCATAGAACAAATAAAAGAAATTAACCAAAAAAAACAAAACAGTAAAAACCTAATAAAATTTTAGATCCACTTCCTTTGGTTGTAATTTGCAAACTTCTACCCTAACATTACCATCTCACAAATCCTCAAAAGTACTGAAGGGTGTTCTAGTCGCTAAAAATTTATGAACAAGAAATGTACCAACTCTTTAATCCACTGATCCTACCACAGCATTCCACTGGTACTAGCTAGCTTTAGGTTCAACTGGCATTTCGATCTATAACTAGAGGGACCAACAGTTAATAGAAACATTTAATTTCTTCTCTATTTTCAGGAGTTCAAGCAGGTGCTGAACCAATTAAAATAAGCGGGGTCAATAAAAGAGGCTGGAAGTACATTAAAGAAGCTGAGAGAAAAACTCAGGATTTGCCTAATGAGAAAGAACAAATCACTGCATGAATTGCCGGGTTGAGAATTTTTCTTTCAGAGACGAGACTTTTTGGAGAGGATGAGCCTTAGTTGCAAGTTCTTTGTGATGTCACTTTTTGTTGATTTGATGTAAAGATGTTTCTTTCCTTTTGAAATTTTTCTTCTTCTTTATTCTCTAGTAGGGTTTTGGATTGGAGAAAATTCCATATGCTCAAATAATTGTTCGCATGATACAAGTGTCTGTTGGTTCAAGCTGATGCCGGCAGGACCTTGTTCTTTATTTCTTCACTTCCTATGTAGAAGAATGTCTCCACTTTCCCCACGTACTTTAGCCTTCAATTTTAAGTTGGATTAAAAATAAATAAGGCGTGGCATGTTCCTATTATGGTTTCCTTAGTTGTTATTTGCGGATTTCTATTTAAGTCTGAAACTTTTCACATCAGATGCGACTCATTACATTATTTAGGTATGATACAAAATACTTATTATGTAGGGACGAGACGTAGTGACAGTAATAATACAGAATGCCTTTTGGTGCGGCTTTGCACCTTGCCAGTAATCAGTACTATGCCATGGTATTTGAAGGTAAGATACTGGTTCTAGCACTGACTAGTACCTTTGTTTTCTATTACGAAAATTAAAATTCCATGCTTCTAAGGTAGAAGGGTAGGTTTGATGCCCATTGGACTCAAATTTGGATTCGATGGGCATTTGTCCAATTTGCTTCAAGATGTGTGCGTACTCGATCTGTACGATATCAAAGTGGTGCACACACAGGAATGAAAGTGGCACAAGTGCATCTTGAACAGTGAATTCGTACGAAAGCATTGCCCATAGAACTCAAATTGAGTCCGAGGACGTCAAACTACACCGCTCCTCAACTTCTTATGGATGTATTGTCACAGAAGCAGAATTTGCTCTTGGTGGCTGGTGTGTGCTATTGTCATACGGAGGCATTACTTGCTTTTTTTTTTTAATGTCATTAATAGAGCTATTTGCTACTAAATTAGCCTATGCTTAATAATTAAATCCGTAACGCGGTCCAACAATTATAATGCAGAGTAAACGAATAACCAAGAGAGACGAAGTTCATTGGTAAAAAGTAGATTTTGCAAAGGTCGGTAGTCTAATTGGGACTTGTAGCTTGGTCCCTGTGAAAGACGATCGAGAGATAATAGTCTCGTGCTTGAGTGACGAGTGTCCACTATGGAGTTCTATAGGAAACAGAAAGAACATGACGTGGGTTTAAGAGAAATGAAAGAGAGAGAGGGATAAAACAAAATGGGATCTGACAGTTTGCTATAAGGGTAAATTAATCTTTTTTATTTAGTTAATTTATAATCACAGTTTAATTGAAGATATTTAAATTGAGAATAATTATCTACAGGAATGAATTATTGATGGGTAATATCATGAAGAAGTTTTTGTTTGATGGGATTGATATGTATCCAATTTTGTGTATATTTATTGGACCGTTTTATGTAGGTCAGGACTATTTGGTTGATGGATTGTTGTATTAAAATATATTGGTTTGAATTGGATTGTGTTATCATGTATTGAACAATAGCTAATGTACCGAATACTTTGTTACGCAGACTGTTTTATGACTTTATCATCCCGAATTGCTTATTGAGTCACTTTATTATTCGGAGTTGGTTATTATGAGTCAGGTAGGGCCATGTCTGTTCAAGGGTGCAAACAGACAAGGCGAATAGGCGAGCCTTAATTTTTCAAGCCCGATTGACAATGACTGGACAGGTCAGGTCTAAGATTTAAGATCTAGGATGGTGTTTGGTTGTGGATCATAGCGCTAATGAGATCTAACTTGATTATTTTAATTTAAATCGATTTAAATTATTTATGTTTGGTTAATGTCTAAAGTTATATTCTAATTTAAGTTATTTCTTGTTTGATAAAAATTTGATGGTTTAAAGCATGATTTGATATTACAAATTATTTTATCTTACAAAATGTGTAATATCAATAATAAAACTATTCTTCATGTATTTTTTTTCTTTTCATTTTGATTCAAAGAAATTGTACAATAAAATGAGTTATGTACAAATTAATTCTATATCTTAGAGATGCACATTGCATTTAGTGAGTCTTGTTTAATTAAACTTATATGTACACCAATTTATTTTGTCAAAAATATGTTGGGTTGCTGATAGGGGTGAAAACGGTATGGATAATATCCGATCCGTATTCTATCCGTATTTTAAAAATTATATGTGGATATCCGATATCCGAATATCCGTGTGGATATGGATACTGATATGATTTTACATTTCAATTATTTGTATCCAAATAGTAGATATATATCGAGTAGAACTAGGGTGCTCCTAAGCTCACCAAGCCCTTCGTGAGCGCGACTCTAAAACCTATCGAATTGACTTCAAACGACATTTTCAAACCGTTAGATGTTCAATCTATATTAAAATGTGCTTGGAGACCAAATTTTACATTTTTTGAAATTTTTTTACTATTTATTAAGATGGTTTGAAAATCGCTGTTTTTATTAAAATTCTGCACCATTGGAAACAGCGATTTTCAAACCATCTTAATAAATAGTAAAAAAATTCCAAAAAATGTAAAATTTGGTCTCCAAGCACATTTTAATATAGATTGAACATCTAACGGTTTGGAAATGTTGTTTGAAGTCAATTCGATAGGTTTTAGAGTCGCGCTCACGGAAGGGCTTGGTGAGCTTAGGAGCACCCTAGTTCTACTCGATATATATCATATATTTTAATATATATTATGAAAAAAATATTGTTATTCACCATTAAAATTAGATAAATATTATGAACTTTGGTATTTTTCAATATTATTGTAGAGTCCGGCTACTATAACACTAGTGTCATTCCAAACTAAGTAACACCACATCTTAAACCATTGGATCTACTTTAATATTCGTGCACAAGATAGGGCTGGAATGACACTAGTGTCTTGCACGAATATTAAAGTAGATCCAATGATTTAAGATGTGGTGTTATTTAGTTTGGAATGACACTAGTGTTATAGTAGCCGGACTCATTATTGTAATAAATATCCGATGCAATCCTTATCCGTATCTGTATCTGCTTGATATCCGATCCGTATTCGTATCTGAAAAATTAAAAGGGGATATGAATATGGTTTACCACTATCAGCTCTGTATTCGCTCAGTTTTCACCTCTAGTTGCTGAACAAAAAAATTATTTATTTGTAGTACAAATTCACAAAAAATATTCATTTAATTATTTTCTAGATTTTATATTTTGTTAATTTAGAAAGTTATGTCATTTAAAAAAAATTGTTGATACTGTAATTGATAAAATTATAAGTTCCTTTGAGCTTAAATGGAAACATGCTTATTTAAGATTTCTTAAATAGTGATTGAAAATAATAAAAACAATAAAAAATTAGGTCTCATACCTAAATAAAATTAAACTACCTGGAGAGGGGTTAGTTTAGACCAATTTAGATCAGTCTAAAAGTCGGCTTATTCCATCTTAGTCAGGCTCAATTAAACTGCGTTTGGCGGACCTAGCACAAATTCAATCCTACTCAATTCATTGATATTCCTATTTGAACTACATATTCTTCGTCGTATTCTTCTTTTGATTCGAATTTATATTTAAAGCAGCAACACACAACTAGAAAGTAGCTATGGACTCACTTGTTTTTGAATGAAAATTAGCTCGAGTTCAGCTTATTTGATTATATTTTTGTTTGGCTCTAGTAGAAACCTCTCTCACGAGTCCTCTCAATTGACTTAGTTGACAAAAAATTGATTTTGAGTTCAAAATAATTTTGATTGAGTCTTTTGAGCTTCGAATTTAATATGTATTCATGTTAAGTACTTGGTTCAAAGTTTCTTACTGCCAAATATAACACAAGATGTCCGCCTCTTGTATTTGATTGTGAATTTTTGAAAGAAAAGGTACTTGTCATACTACAAGAATGGGACGTACAGTATCCGTGGGAATAAAAAATGATTATCCGCGAGGGTATATCGACAAAAAAGTGTTATTTTCTGAGTGTGTCAGTATTACCGACGGGAGCATCTGCGACGATACCCTCGCGGATACTGTTCCATTCTTGTAATATATGTTGAGTCCAACTCCAACAGATACAAGACGGTATGTGTAAAAATTTCCAAATGTAAGATATGGTGCGCAAATATGACCTTGATTAGCAGAGCGTCATAGAGCTATTAATGAAGTTAGTAAACCTACATATCTTGATTAGAAGGTGTGGCCTCAGCAATTTTATCGATTTTTTTTTTTTTGTTCATATTCGAGAACAACACGCAAGGATATTTTCACTAGTTAAGCATGAGTACAGTTAAGCATAAAAAAACAGTTAAGCAAAGATATTTAGTACAGTGGAAGAGGCACGTGTTCGAAATTTGAATGGAAGATCTCTTACGGATATTAAATAGTTTGTTAGTTTGATCTCCGAACTTTACTCGAAAAAAAGTTAAGCATAGAGTTTTTGTGAGTAGATTGTACCCCATATGTATGGATTAGATTCAAAATCAATGAGTAAGATCTACGGAGTATAATTAATTGAATAATTTTTGACTAAAAAGTACGTAGTTGTTAGTTTATTTGCACTTTATTTATCAAAAATAAGAAAAATAATAGTACGCAATACATGTTTTTTTTTTTTTTTTGTATTTGCTGTTTCAAAGCATCTTGATAATGAATTGCATTTATGTTGTCGTAAATTATATATAGATATCCGTAGCATGCATGTCACATGTTGTTAATAAAGTTTTGTTAGAGCTACTCATAGATCTGAATTTGAAAACATTTATAGAATTTATCAAATATTGAGAATTATAAAGCAACAATAATTGTATGCAAGATATATATTTTATTTTCATCAAATTTTTGAAAAATGTCCGAGTTGAGGATGATATTTTAATATGGTAATTATTTTGTTTGCCTGGAGAAATTGTTCAAATTTCATATAATACATGATTCTTTTTTTTTTTGCTGGAAAAAAAGATGATATATGTGATAAATGGAATTTGTAGAATTTTAAAACGAAAAAGAACAAATTTTATATCGAGGGAGAGAGGGGCAAGTTAGTCATAAAATATGTTTTTCCTTGTTAAGTGACTACCAAAACCAAGTGTTTTAGTTTCTATCAGAATTTCCCTCGGACATAAAAATAAATATAAATCAGACAAGTGGCAAACTACTAACTAGTCATAAAATAATAATTTCATTAATGGGAGAGCTGCTAAAAAAACAAAAACAAAAATAGAAAAAAAAATAAGTTGGAGACTTGGAGTGTCCTAACCAGCGCCGATTTTTTTTTTAATATCCAACATTAAATATAAATTAACAGGAACATCATTTTTGAATTTTTTTTAAAATATTTGAAATAGTATATAATTTTTTTATCGGGCCGGCTAAAGTTTCGCGGCCTGATATATTTTTTTTTTTGTGAAATAGTATAAAATTTAACATTTTGATTGTGTGATCTATTTGGTAGACTGCAATGCAGTTTTGAATGGGTAATTGATTTAATAGGAAAAATAATCCTGAATGAAGGATAATTTCACGTATTATGCATTAATAGGGATTTTAAAAATAAACTAAATTACACTAAATTATACTAAATTATGCTAAATTATGCTACATTATACTAAATTATGCTAATTATACTAAATTATATTAAAATAAACTAAATTATGCTAATTATACTAAATTATACTAAAATAAACTAAATTATACTAATTATACTAAATTGTACTAAATTATGGTAAATTATACTAAAATATACTAAATTATGCTAATTATACTAAAATATACTAAATTATACTAAATTATGCTAATTATACTAAATTATACTAAATTAAGCTAATTATACTAAAATATACTAAATTATGCTACATTATACTAAATTATGATAATTATACTATAATAAACTAAAATAAACTAAATATGCTAATTATACTAAATTATACTAAAATAAACTAAATTATGCTAATTAATACTAAAATAAACTAAATTATACTAAATCAATTACGTTAAATTAACCTTCATTCAAAATTGTTTTTCCTTTTAAATCAATTACTCATTCAAAACTGCATTGCAGTCAATCATGTTAAAGAGATCATACAATCAAAATGTTAAATTATATACTATTTCACATAAAAAAAATACCAGGCCGCCAAAACTTTGACCGGCCCGATAAAAAAATTATATACTATTTCCTAAAAAAAAAAATAGCCCGACAAAGTCGAATTCACATCACCATCACCTCAGATTATCTGACTCAAGCAAATTACGATCAGACAGTTCTTTTAACATAGCACAAATCTCAAAACAGACTCCTACAGTTTCAATCAATGTAATAAAATGCGGCCGCATAGCGTATGCAGCCCACTATCGCATGAAATTCGTCTATGCGGACCGCAGATTAAATATTTTATTCATTAAAAAATTCGAATTCGTTTGAATCCAAATAATATTATCAATTGAAGCGAATCCCGGTAATAACCGAAATCCAATCCAAATTCGAACCCAGGCGGAGACCAAATGAGTAGTTGGGTAAGTAGTTCACAACTTCTTTTATAGAGTAGGGAGCATTGATTTTCTTTTGTTCAGGTGTTGTGGGACTAAAAATTACAATTCTTTTCGGACCGTAGCATTTTTTTTTTTCTGTTCTCTGGACAAACACGGTGCACAGCGAACCTTCGCTGGACCATTATCCCACGCCATGCGCGCCTACATCCCTATATTTTGTTGGGCTTGGGCCAAAGAATTTATTATTTTATTATCAAAGATTCAAAAATGTTGGGCCTTTATATAAGAAATGTTGAGCATGGTACTTGGGCCAACGGTTAAGGTGAAATTTAGGGATTTAGGGATGCTCATATGAATATATGCTGTTTAAAATTTGTAATATTATAATTTACCCATTATTTAATCACTAAATTGCAAATGAATACCTGTAATAGTATAATTTACTTAATAACTTCCGCATATATAAGTCCGCATAAAAATCTGCATATGCAGTCGTGTACCGCATATGCGGTATGCGGTGGTCTTCCGCATACCGCATGAAAACTGTATTTTATAACCTTGGTTTCAATAGACATCGAATTGAAGTTGGTCTAGATTGAATTAATCTGGGCCGTCCGTTTCAATTTACTTAGTCAGGTACCTGGGAGGATACGGATCCGGCAAAGTCGGTAACCAGCGCCCTTATCGTATTCGTATTTAGATTTACCCGAACAAAAATTACAAAATCGACCTTGCGCAGTTACGCCTCTTTCTCTCTCAACCCATCTAAACCCTAACCCTAAAAACGGGAATAAGGGGCAACGGCGCATTAGGTCGATTTATCACGATGGGGAGTTCGCACGATTTGACATGGAAGGTAGCGCCACAACTGGACAGGCACCTGGTATTTCCGTTGCTTGAGTTCTTGCAAGAGAGGCAGTTGTACAATGACGAAGAGATACTCAAGGCTAAGATCGAGCTCCTCAGCGAGACGAACATGGTTGATTATGCCATGGATATACACAAATCTCTTTATCATACAGATCAAGTCCCCCAAGGTATTTGCAGATTTGGCGTTGGGTAATCCGAGTTTTTATTTGTGTCCCTTATATGTTATTAACGAAACAAACAGAATGTTAATCCAATTTTATCATCTTCCAAAAGACGTGTACCTGAAAATTTTCAACTCAACTTATGGATGATTCACTATTCTGTGTTAAAATATAAACTTATTTATTCTACAAAAGAGTTCGTAATTTATTAATGTTGCAACATATTGAAACTTTCTTTATCTGCATGTCTGACATGTGGGTCTTGTATTTTAATACGGCAGAGATGGTGGACAGAAGAGTAGAGGTGGTGGTCCGGTTGAAGTCTCTAGAAGAATCAGCAGCCCCACTGATCACCTTCCTTCAGAATGCAGCTCTTGTACAGGAGCTGAGGCCTGACAAGCAGTACAACATTCAGATGCTCAGTGAAAGACACCAGGTTGGGTCCGGCCCTCTTTATGCTCAACAAAATGAATTTGTTCTGTCTTGGACATGATATGTATAAAAAGGGAAATTGTAGGAATTTCTCTAGTTTAGTATTATCTTTGTAGTATTTCTGGAGCTCTATATGCATCTCTCCGTCTTTAGTTCTGTTCAATACATAACCACCCTAAAATTGTTTGCAGTAAATGTCCCTTTGAAAATTTGTTTTTGTTTTAGTTGGGGCTTTGGAAGATATATCATCCCTAGCTGGGAAGTATGAAGGTTTTGTAAATGTAGTCCTTTCAATGAAGAATTAGCAAATTCACAAACTCTACATAGATTACCTTTTGATGTATCATCAGAACAGTTCCGATTCCAGTGAACTCATGCTTTTAGCAATAACAGACACACTCGCTCAAGGAAACTTATCAGTATAGAGCTAGACTTAACTAAACAGGGTTTGTGTCGCAAGATGATTTTAGCAGCATGCAAAAGGCCAAGAGGTACTTTTGGACTAGCCCGGTCTCCATTTCATCTTGGTGTCTCTAGCATGATTATACAAGTAATTCGATGCATTGAAGTAATGGACATAGATGGAACTTAACAGTAACATTTCATTCATTTGAAATTTGCAGATTGGCGTTGATCAGATAGAGGCACTGTACCAGTATGCAAAATTTCAGTTTGAATGTGGTAACTACTCTGGTGCAGCTGATTATCTGTACCAATACCGCGCACTCTGTACCAACCCTGAGAGAAGCCTTAGTGCATTGTGGGGAAAGCTTGCGGCTGAGATTTTGATGCAGAATTGGGACACCGCTCTAGACGAACTTAATCGATTGAAGGAGATTATCGACTCAAAGGTCTGTTGTATCTTTTTTTATAAATAATTTAACCTGATGTATGCCTGTATGAAACTCAGTAGTTCTGCATATTTTGCTTATGAATTATGATAAACAAAAAAAGGCAGCTATGTGATTACTATCTCTCTCCAAGTATCTTCATAAATGGATAAAGCTGGTGAAGGATCTTTCTTGTTGTTTATAACTGTCACAGTAAGTCAGAGGTTTTCAGAAGTATGGAATCAGCCTCTCATACATATGGTGATATTATATATGAGACTTGCACTTTGACAGCTATGTACCCCCTGCTCTCCAAGCATCTTTGAAAAATGGTAGCCGGTGATGAGGAGTGGCTTAGATGTTGAAGTGTTTGTGATATTTTGAGGTTTTCTGGGCTAATTCTGGAATTTTCATTTTTTTCCGTTACCTGAAAAATTGCAAAGGTTTTGTTAAGTCTTGGTTGAAATTGAAATTGTTTGTGTTTGTTTAATGTGAATAGAACTTCGCCTCTCCACTGAATCAGCTTCAAAATAGGATATGGTTGATGCATTGGAGTTTATTCATATTCTTCAACCATGAAAATGGACGGAATGGGATTATTGATCTCTTCTTCCAGGACAGGTTAATTCCCTCTCTCCCTATCTGAGGACCTATCTTTTACTAGGGCCAGTTTCATGTGTAACCATTCAAATGTCAAAATATTTCATGCAGGCATGTTAAACAGGAAAGTTATTTTAGGCTCTGTTGATAATATAGAGAGAATATTTAATACACAATACATATTCAACACGAGCCCAATCCATTTACTTTTTTTGTGACTGGATTGAAAACACTCACATTGGGTTCAATAGAATATGAAAATTCCATTTTACAAGCCAGTATGTGTTATGCAGTCAAATCGACTTTAGGTATGATGTGTTCTATCTGTCCTAAATTTTCTTGCATGTCAGGTACTTGAACGCTATCCAGACTAATGCACATCATCTCCTTCGCTACCTTGCTACTGCAGTTGTGGTCAACAAAAGGAGAAGAAATTTGCTTAAAGATCTGATCAAGGTTATTCAACAGGAGCAATACTGCTACAAGGACCCTATAACTGAATTTCTCGAGTGTTTGTATGTAAATTATGACTTTGAAGGTGCCCAAAAGAAACTACGCGAGTGCGAGCAAGTAAGCTCTCCTATGTTTTTTCAAAAAGGAATAAAGAGTCTTATCAAAATTGAATTTTGTAGAAAACCCTCGCATTGGAATATCAAGATTTAATTTTAACACCACTATACCACATGTCAATAAAATAATATGATATAATTTATCCTTGTGTTACTTTTGTTGATCATTTAAGCTCCGTTGAAAACTTCCCAACAAAATCTAGCTGAAGATGCTAACTTTTTCTTTAAGTATTATTGGTAGTAACTTTGATGGCTCTTCAGGGCAGACTGTTAATTTTATTTTTGCTGTTTTGTTAAGGAACCTGTTGTTTTCTTGAATAACAGGTGATTTGAATGACCCTTTCCTTGGCAAGCATGTTGAGGAAGGGAACTTTGTGACGGTGCCCCTGAGAGATGAGTTTCTTGAAAATGCACGTCTTTTCATTTTGAAACTTACTGCCGCATCCACCAGTGCATTGACATCAGGTTGGCCACAATATTCTGGTGCCAATTTCTTGTGCATGTTAACCTCAGAACTTTGTATATCTTGTGTTAAGATAAAACAATTCTGTAATTTTGAAAAACCATATTAAAACTGTTAGTCCCCTGACACCAATTGTTTTATATCAGCACTCTTGCAGAGAAGATGAACATGAGCTATGAAGAAGCCGAGATCTTTATTGTGAACTTAGTTAGGAGCTCGAAGCTCGATGCCAAGATCGATTCTGTGTCAGGGACTCTTGTTATGGCTACCAACCATATTAATGTGTAAGTTCACATCAACAGTTTAGAAATGTAGCTTCTCCTGCAAATAATTTATCTTCAGCGGTGGGTTCTCACTTGATACTATTCAAAACAAAGTTGATTTTTGTTATTGCCCTCGTCCCCCAAAGCTTTTTGCAAATTGCAATTCCAAGACAGGTGATTTTGGTCTCCGCCTGGTGGGTGTGAAAATATTGGTCTACTGCTGTTGATTATATATGTGTATCGTCATACTTGTGAGCTGTCAATTTGCAGAAATAACAATTAATTTTGTCCAATTTGTTTTACAGGCATGAACAAATAATAGAAAGCTTGAAGAATTTGAACATGCGTACCTATATGTTGGCGAAGAACATTGTGGAGCCTGCTCAAGTGGCTGCACAAGCTTCAGCTGGTGCTCGGTAGGGAGTTGAGACCAGTAATTAAGACGAATTCAGCATATGTTGAGCACACAATAGTCAAGACTGATTCCTAAATCTTTTTTTTAGACATTATCTATTTTAAATCTGTTTGCCTGTTTGGTTCATAAGATTCTCTTACCAACTTTTGATCCATCTAAAGGTTGTATCTGGGTGTAGGGATATGCTTTTTTTGCTAAGGTTAAATTTTGCTCTGATAATTATTATTTTACAGTTTTGTTGTTCTTAAATTGAAGTTTTGTCGCTGTTGTGCATGGCGTATGTGAGATCTGACCTGCGCAATCAAAGATTATATTTTAGATTGAGAGGCTTCTGTTGTTTTATTTGCGTTAATTACCATCTTTACGGTGATAATTCAAATAATCAAATTTAGAGTCCCAGTACTAGACTGAAACCTCACATTTTTATCTAGTATTAATGCTAAAGTTGTGCGTTATTTTTAGGGTTGAAAACGAAGCGGTAAAATCATATTAAAGTGGATTCAGATATGAATACGGATTGGATATTTATTAAAATGATATAAAAAATTATTAAAAAATAGGGGGAATCGGTTATATACCCATCAAAAGTTTTGAATTTGGATATTTGACCATATCCTATTCAAATTTGAGGTAAATTTTGAATAGGATATGGACAAATATCTAAATTCAAAACTTTTGATGGGTATATAACCGATTCTCTCTAAAAAATATTAAAGTTCATTATATTTATCTAATTATAATACTGTATAATATATTTTTTCCCAGTTGTTTTGGTTCAAATTATTAGTTATTTTGCGCACATATTTTCTTTAATATAAAAAAGATAACACGTAAAATTTAGACATTTGATAGAATTAAAGATAACATGTAAATTTTACAATAAAACGGTATGTTAAAACACGTTCTTTGAAGATGTTTAGTTGATTAGATATAACAAGGTATGTAACATACGAAGCGAAAATATATTGATTGTAGACTCCATTTCTTAATTTAAATTTGTAACCAATAGTCCAAACTCCAAACTGCGTACTATAACTATATGAATCAGCTTTTGTATGGTCCAACTAATATAAAATAAAATATAATTTTCTTGCATTCTTACAAAATAATTCCGCAATAATTGTTTTACTGCAATAAAAAGTTCTCAAGATAAGAAAAAATTTAAACGAGTACATTGTTCGAGTCATCTGATCAATATTAGAATATATTGAACACATTACATTTGTGAAGTACATTGCATTATTTTTGATTTTTTTCACAACATATGATCAAATATTAAATGGCAAGCAGAACAATTTCTTTCTATTTAACAAAGTTCGGTATAATTTCATTTCAAATTCAAAAATCGAAACATGTAATCACCAGCCTAGCTGCAAATCCAATATTGACAAATATGTATATCAGAAGTATAAATAATTAAATATGTAAAATATGCGGGGCGAAGTTTGGAACAGTTCATATCACAGCGAAGAAAAGCCGTAAAAATCTGAGGAGAGAGCGGGCCACGGTGCATACGTCTTCACATGTTGATTGGGCCGACATACAGCCTTGGGGCCAACAACTGCCACACATCTGTATAGGTAGGGCCTGCCTCTGGGCCCATCAGCTTTCCAGCGAGATCCGTAGAAAACCAAAGAAAGGAAAGAGAGAGGGGCAGTACAGGGAAACTCTACATTTCAAAATTGGTAAATTCCACAAGATCTCTTGCCGAAGTTAAAATGAATAGCAAAACAAAAGGGTACAAGACAACAAAACAGTGGCAAAAATCATGAACTTTTCAAGGCTGAAAGCGCATCTTTTGTTGTAGCAGAGATCACAGCATCAGAGGCATTTGGCAAGTAATAGTATTTACCTGTAACAAGGGTTCAGATTTCTGAGATAATATTAAAGGCAATAAAGCACCCAGAAAGAAAAAGGCGAACAATTTACCTTGGGCAACCCTAGCAATCTCCTTAGCAAAACCAGTGGAAACAAACTTGTTTTCAGTGTCGATAACGAGAAGTGACATTCCTGCCTTGTATACTTTACCAGCTACCTCTAAGATCTCATCCTACATGCGCACAAAATTCACAGAGTTTCTTAACTAGAATTAAGAGAGCAATAACTTTAAAATTTTATGGTACATTATTGAGGATATTTCAGAATCGAACAAAAAAATACTTTGCCTTGGAACAAAAAATGAGGTAATATGCTTCACCTCAACTCAAATGCAGTCCGATATAATACAACAGAGATAATTTAAGAAAGGAAAAATGGGTACCTTCAGATCTTGGGCAGAGGGTTTAGGTGCATCTGATGCAGCAGCAGCCTCAGGATCTGTCGACCTTTTCAGCGACACATTTGCCCTTCCGTCTGTTATTGCCACAATCATAATACGCCCCACATCACCACTTTTCTCAGCATTTAGCCCCACTCTTACAGCCTTATCACCATTATTCAAGAAAAAATAATGTTAGGCCACATAATTATCATCCCTCGTACGGGCTTTTACACAGGCAGGTCACTTCTTTTGTTCTTTCCCTGGCTTCTTTCTGGTTAGTTGATTAATTTGGAAATAAATTGAGGCTTATTCAGTATAATGTACCTATAATAGGAGATGTTTATGCCTACAAAATTTCAAAGAGATTATAATGTTATAATCAGATACCGTGCTGAGACCATGGGCCAAGGGGGACCCACCACCACAAGGCAGTCTCTCGAGACGCTTCCTGGCCATTGCAATAGATCTTGAAGGGGGCAATAGAACCTCTGCATAATCACCTCTAAATGGGATAATAGCTACCTGATACAATCCAATTGATGTACATTGGTTGGCAGTGCTGGGAATAGACAAAAATCATGAAACAAATGGAAGGTATGAGCTTATCCAGATTACTTCATAATTCACACACCTGATCTCTGCTAGTATAGCTTTCAGCCAGCAACTTCAGCGCAGCACCTTTTGCATTTTGCATGCGGTTTAATGCCATGCTTCCACTAGCATCGACCAAGAATATGACCTGTAAAAAAGAATGAAAATAGTATAAACAAATTGGATTAATTTTGACACTTGCATCTTTGAAATGCAGGGCTGACCATAGGTTTCAATCAGGTTGAGTTGGCAATTACTTCAAAGAAACAACAAGCAACCAGCACGTCAAGAAATTCTGAGTTCTGAATTTGAACTGGACTATTACACTGACAAATTTGGCCCAACTGCGATTGTGCAGGTTGACCTGATGGCTTAGCATGCCAGATTTTCAATTACAGTACTGCATTAGTGAACTTCATGTTTCTATTTTCTTTAAATACTCTTTGAATATATTGGGCTAATTAGAACCTTGGGAACAGAGAACTGAGATGAAAGTAGTACAGTAAGTTTGGCCATGATCCAAAAGAAACAGGTCCACAATCCTGACAGGTCAGTCTAAATTGGATCGGGTCTGCATCAGTTCAGTTCAACTTCACTGGTCTGGCATAAAATTACTACCCCTGTTCAAAACTGAAAGTAGACAGAAGCATTGAGAGAGAGCATTATACAAGAGCACCAGCTTTACGGGCCATTCTTTTCGCTCTCATATCACTTTTCTCTACAAAAACTTTTCTTGACTTGTTGGTGTCTTTCTCTCTCCGCAGTTTTTGGTATGGTGCAGCTGCTCTAAGTGTAGCATCAACCGCTAATCTCCTAACAGGCCCCTGCATTAGTGTTTGCTATCAGGAAAGGAGGTTCTCATCGGCCGGAAATCAAGATAAAAAACAATACTGTAATCTCCTAACAGGCCCCTGCATTAGTGTTTGCTATCAGTGATTCACATTATTTCTCTCCTTTTTTTGAAGCATGACATTCTTGTTTTTAAGTGGTAACAATGGAATTGCTCCTTTAAACAACAGTAAATAAGAGACCTTGGGGAGCATAGGCTTGATATATCGGCCTCTGTCTTCAGAGAAAATGACATTTTTAGCCCTACCAGCTTTCCCTTTGCGTCTTTGTGCCTGTTGAGCGAAGAACAGGAGCTTCTCATCCACCAAGCCGCCCTCTGCATCAAAAATGAATTCTTCTGGAACCTGCTCCTCTTGTTGCTCATTCTCTTTGTTGTCATCTTCCTGTCGAATTGTAAATGCATCAGAAATAACAACTAGATAATACATGTGTATAATAACTTCTGATAATTTTATGATATCAAGTCATCCCACCAAGCCTTTCTTTTTTTTTGTCGAAGCATACAATTAACTGCAGTGTGTAGACAGCGCTTAAATTTTGAGGGTTTATTGAAAAATTACAATTTGGAAGTCTTGATGTGGTTTAGTCTGTTGAACACTTCAGCTTCTAATCCTAACTATGTGGCATTCCTGCTCTTTCAGCATTTAGTTGCTAAGCATGCATTGAGATGTACATGTTATGGTTTGCTACTGTAGGGTTACTGTGGTATTCCTCTACAACATAAATGCTTTATACAAGACAACATTTTCATCACTGCATTATAGATTCACCTCTTGATCTTCCTCTTCATTTTGATCTTCAGAAGAGTCTTGGTTTTGCGGTGGCGGTGGCGGCGGAGGGGGTGGTGGCTGGTCTTGTTGTTGGTCTTGTGGGTTCTCACTTAATGTAGACCGGGGCAAGATAACCAGTTCTACCTAAACAATAAAATAATTCAAGAAGTGTAACACATACACAAGGTCATTCAGTCCATGCACTTATTGAAAACACAAACACTTAGGTATATTGAGCATTGTTTTTTTTTTTTTTTTTTCAGTTTCAAGGAAAAAAATGCGAAACACATACATAAGGTGATTCGATCCATGAACTTATTAAAGAGACAAACAGTTAGTAATGTAGGTATATCGAGCATTTATTATTTCAGTTTCAAGGCAAAAAAATGAAATTGGTGTTGCGAAAAAGCTACTTACGGCTTTCTTAAGGTCATCAACATATACTTTTTCACGCCCCTCTAGAGCTGCTAGACATTTTGCTACTCGAGCTGCATATAACTCAGCTCTATGCCCCTACAATTTGGAAATTAATATTAAAGTTACTTCTGGTGTGTTGACATTCTGAGAATATTTTGGAAAGATAAAATACATTAGAGAGATAGGTGTTCTAAGGTAGTTTCATTGTTATGGTCTGTTAAGTCCCGACATTCAGACAGCACGGGAACCACCTTGTTGGAAACTTAGGCAAACAAGGAGTGGCTTTTACTTTTACTTGAATATTTAGTAGAAAGGTATACCGGCACCAACTAATTAGTGTCAAGACTCAAGAGAGCTTGATGGAAAGAACCTGACAGCCACCTCGTAGTGCTTCCATGACCAAGTACTTAAGCTGTTCTCTATTTATGGTTACATCCTTGAGATACTCTCTTGCTAAGATGATCTGCAGTGCCATGATAAAGATACTATTAAGCTTTAAATAGTATGATTCCAACTTCTTTCTCTCATCTGCTTTAAATAGTCTTTCTAATAGTTCGAAATATACGCCTTGCATTCTCACTATAGAGAAATTAAAAATTCTATACCATATTTAAACCTGAGAACAATATACCAAAACAATTAAATAAAAGAGATGGAAGAGTGTTGCTGCCTATTGTCAACTATCTACCATTTCATGATGGAGCACTCTATTAGATATCATTATTCTGCCATCTTAATTGAGATCATTGATACAAAAGTAAATATCGTACTAATACATCAGGAGTTTTAGGGATTTATAATTAACTATATTACAATACACCCAACCTAGAGACTAGTGAGTTTGGACTAATATTAATACCTGAGTTTTTGCATTCTCGGTCTCTTCTTCTACCAATTTAAAAACCTCTTTACTTGACTCTTGAAACTGGGTTGCTATCCCAACAGCAGCAACCCGTTCGTCAAAACTTATCGGCACATCTGCACTGCAGCAAAATCAAGAAAATTAAATTAACCGAAAGTACAAAAAAAAAAAAAAAATACCAGTGCCATTCAACTTCTCTGTCTTAGATATTACAAAGCTTATGATCCAGACACCAATAGGTACAACACCATACCTACCAGGTTGAGATTCTTAGTTTTGGTATTTACTTGAATAATTCAAGGGTTTATTGTAACTTTATAGGGTCTAATTAAGGTTTAATTGTACCAATGAGGCTCAATTTGGAATTCAGGGTTTACTAGGACGACCAAAGCATATTAATGCTAGAATGCTTGGTAGTACAACATCAGCATGACTTTTTATATACGTCAGAAGGCGTTAACCACGGTAAAAAATTTAACGGGTACCTCAAATTGATTGCAATTCGGTCAAGCAGGTGTTCCCTCACAGATCCTTCTTCAGGGTTATAAGTGGCAATTAACAGTGGTTTGCAAGGGTGGCGAAAGCTGATCCCTTCTCTCTCGACTATATTAACTCCGTCGGTTAAGACATTTAGAAGCAAGTTACTTATTCCTTCATCCAATAGGTTTATCTCATCCACATATAACACGCCTCTGTGTGCCTCTGCAAGTAGGCCAGGTTGGAAAACGGTTGTACCAAATTTAACAGATTGTTCCACATCAACTGAGCCGATAAGTCTATCTTCTGTGACACCAAGTGGTATCTGTGATTATTTAGTAGGTTGCCATGGTTAGGTTTATTTGGCCCGAGGAACATGTTAGTTAAGGATAGTGGTAGTATATAATACTGGTAATACAAATTGAAGAAACAGATATCAAGGTTGAAAGTACCATTTGGCACACACTGTTTAGCACTTCTTCTCCCTGTTTTTTTTTTTTCTTTTCTCCTCTCATTTCTTTTGAGGAATACAAAATTATATATCTTCGAGCTACTAATGCCACATAAAAACTAATAGAAGGTACCTGCACAAAAGGTGTTTTTACAATCTCCGTCTTTATATTTCCAGAAGCATCATACTGAACTTGATCAGCTAGTTCATCTTCCCATCTAAAGTTAGCAAAGAGGAGGAAGAAAACCACAGATGACTAAGAAGGTTGTCTTTATTACTTACCAGAATCAGATGTTGTACTGGTCAGGGTAGTACCAGAATATGAGGGCAGGTACAGCACATGTATATATTTGACTGTCAAGTCATTTGTTGGTTTCGTTCTTTTGCTTCATTTTCTTCTTTTTCTTTTTTTAAGGCAAATTTGGTTCATTTGAGGTCTAGTTCCCAACCAAGTGTTAATTGACATTCAGGCTAAATTGCAGCAAACACTTAATTACACAAGGGGAAACAGGACCACTGTGGTCCTTTTGCTACATGACCCTATACGATACTAAACCTTGCTATGACAAACTTCTTTACATAACTTCAGAAAGAGTTAAAGGGAGAGATCAGCAGAACAATACTCTTCTGGGCGGCTTGGATCGGCATTCGAGATAGAACCAACCACAACTTCGATTGGTGGAAGCATGGCATGTAATCCACGTGCCATCACTGTTTTTGCAGTTCCCCGGCTGCCAGATATTGCAATGCCGCCAATCTCCCGGTCAATTGCACCTAACAGCAGTGCTGTTTTAATAGCATCCTGATAAAATAAAGAGAAAAGAAAAAAGTGATTGACAGTCTAGATCAGGCATTTCTGAATACAATTATTTAATCCTAAGAAAATTTAATAAGATAGTTCAATACCTTTCACAGGATGACTCAGTAAAACACTAGAAATTGCTTTTGCTACTGCATTGAAGCATGACTAGCATACATGGCTTGAATTAATGGATCTTTGAAATGGATAAACCCTTTCTGATTCCACATACTCATCTACCTTTTTTGATATAATACACTTTTTTGGATTGGACAATTTCACCTTTTTGGTTATGTATGCAGGGGGCGGAGTGGAGGTATGTTCAAGGAATGAGGGTCAATTGACCCCCATTTATTTTCAAAATTTATGTACTTATACACGATTTTCTATATAGTTTAGAGTAAAATGCTAGGGATCCTGTAAAATTGACCCCTATTTGCAGTATGAAAATTTTATGTGATTGACCCCATTCACGTTTGGCTTGGCTCCCATAGTTTGAAAGTCCGGCTCCGCCCCTAATATATGTACAGATCATTATCAAGCCATAACATTCGTATCCAATGTTTTGGAGATAGGAATATTAATAAGCTTAAATTTAATGTGTACAGATGAGTATCACTAGTAAGTCTCTCTCCTTTAGCACGACATTTCAGAAGGAGAACAAGACAGAGAAATATGGACAAAAGTGCAAATAACTGCAACTAAAACGCATAAGATCGAACTGAAATTGAAACATAATTCATTGCACAGTGGAAAAGTTGGTTTCATATTTCAAATTTCAGTATCACCTGGCCTACGACAGCAGCTAAGGGGAAATACTTCCTTCCGTACTGCTCAGCGTCCTTTGAAGACGTGGCAACGGCGCCGTTAGTAGACTCCAAAGCAACTGCTGAGGCGAGAATGGGAAGTGGTAATCTCAGTCTGGGTCGTGTGGAACGGCGGTGGTAGGCGGGTGCGGAGCGGCGAGATAGATCATGGCTATTAGGAGGAGAAAAAATGGATTGGAAATGAAAAGTAGAGATGGTTGTCGCCATGAGAGAGACAGAGGTTGGGGGTGGGGGGAGAACCGATATATCGTATGAGCTCTCCTTATCTTTGGGGGGTAGACTTATACGGACTGAGGACTGAGGGCTGAGGTCGAGATTGTCAGTGGATGTAGGAGGAAAGCAGGAGAGAGATAGAGAGAGAGCAGCCCGAATCCGATTGCATGATGTAACGGATCGGGTTACTCTGCCTTTTTGGGGCGGGAACTGTATTCGGTATGACAATTGGGTCCGGATTCCTGAAGTAACCCATTTTTTTAGTTTGCATTCAAACCGTCCGATCAAAATATGGGCCAATTCGGTTAAAGGGAGTTCACATCACCCCCGGTACTGTAATAAGGAATCTTTTACAATTACTTGATCTGGACCGTTCTTTTTAACTTGGCACGAATCTCAAAGCCCAATAATTCTGCCTCCTCCGTCAGCCCGAATCCCAAAGCGGCTGAGAGTTAATCTCAAACCGTAAAGTGAAGATAATCTTTTATGGTACCGGGAGGATATTTGCCCCGGTTAAAGATGGATAGACGGAGTCTCTTTAATATTAATGCTAAAACATTGAGCATTTACATTCTAATAACTTAAATAAATTTTTAAATAATTGTTAATCACTTTTTTAAAATTAAAATCTTTAAAATTTCTAAATTCTCACACTCCTGAAATTAATTTTAGTATTTCTATTAAATCGCGTCCATAATAAATTAAAAAAAGAAATAATTTGAGTTAATC
This sequence comes from Carex parvula, assembly GCA_025461045.1. NCBI lineage: Eukaryota > Viridiplantae > Streptophyta > Magnoliopsida > Poales > Cyperaceae > Carex > Carex parvula. The sequence goes on from JAJGRW010005251.1 coordinate 20,821, forward strand.
ATTTGACTAGCATGTAGTTTATAAATAGTTTCTTAATAAGAAACTTTCCTGCATAACTTCTAAATAAGAAACTCTCCTACATCTTTAAAACTGAATTATAAACTGTCACCTCATATTAGAAACTCTAATAATATCAGAGATCTAGATGCTCTAAGACGGTTGGGATCTAAACTCAAAATATGGATTACTTTAGGGGATATGAATACATGACAACAGGTGAAGTGATAGAGTGCAATACTAAAAATAGGGGTACGATCAGATAAGGTGGATTTCATACCCATACTCATTAAGAATTGATCTTATTCATTAAGAATTGACTTTGTCCTACCATATCATACTCTTAACGAAATTGTAGCAGATGAATAATGAATAATACTAATATAATAATTAATTTTATTATATTTTACAAATAGAACATCACAAATTCATTCTTTCACAATCACATTACTAATAAAAGAATATACAATCAATTTCAACTAATTTATTTTTTATAAAGCAAGAAAATTTAAAAATATGAATATTTTTCGGACAAATTCAATTATTTGACTAAATAGCAAAACATACAAATAAAAGTAACATATTTAACATTTTTCTTATAGCAAAAACATACACTTAATAACAAAAGTACATCACTAATTATTGCTCAAACATTATTATATGAAATATCACACAAATAAATTTTACCATCACTAATTATTGCTCAGACATTATCATATAATTTTATTTTATATAATTACCTTATAGATAACGGGTACAAAATATGTTTTATTTGTACCCTTACCCGATTAGTTAACGAAAAAAAATCCTTACCCATACACATACCCGATAAGCTAACAACAAAAAACCTTACCTATACTCGCCTTATCGAATACGGTACATGTAGGGTAAACGGTTAAAAGGGTATCATTCATACCCCAAGTCTAAAATCTCTATGGGTCATGTGCCAATGACACCTTTTATCCATCTTATCTCCATCTTATCTGATCTATGTCATATTCGAAAAGATGAGTGTAGGTGTTTTTTTATTTTCATTAGTTGATTGGATACGAGTAAAGACTATTCCGTACGTGTTCTTCTATAAGATAATTATTAAAAATAAAATTATATATATAAATATATGTTTATATAAGAATGGTACATGATATGATAGTTTTATTTAGAGCTCATGTATATTTATTTAACTATAAATTTTTATTTGTTTATCAGATTGTACCGTATTTGATAAAACAAATATAGATAAGATTTTTTTATACTTACTTTACAAAACTTTTTTATTTGTTTATTAGATTGTACTGTATTTGATAAAATGGATATAAATAAGATTTTTTTGTTAATTTATTATTGATTATGGATTAGGGTAAAAAAAGTTGGTTAATAAGTGCAAGTGTGAGACTCGTATGGTAACCGTTGACATCCCTGCTCTGGGTTGGGAAGTGGAACTAACTGGAAAGTGTAAACAAACCAATTTTTCTTTTTCTGAATTCGACGAGTGCGTTGAATTCTAGAAGAAATAAGAATAGTATTATTTAATTTAGTACGTGATAAGAGCACAACCAAAATATTAATCTAAATAGCGTCGGAAGATTATTAACTTTGTGTCATTCAGAGTTAGGAATATTGATTGAATTACATTTTTTAAAAATAGTGTTAATTCAAAAATACTCATTTATTATTCTTACAAGAGTGAACTAGGGTGTTCCTAAGTTCACCCATTTTCTTTGTGAACTCAACTCTAAAATCTATCGGATTGATTTCAAATGACAAATCCGAATTGTTGAAACCCATCTAACTTATGAGTGATGCGTTTACATGCAAAAATTTTAAACTTTCGAATTAATTTACTATAAAGTCAAGTGGTCACAAATAGAAGGTTTATAAATTAATTTCAATGCATTCATTTTTTGAACGTTTTTTGACCATTTGACTCTATAAAAAATTAATTCGAAAATTAAATTATTTTGCACTTAGATGCATCACTTGTAAGGTGGATGACAACGGTTCGGATTCGTCATTTAAGTCAATCCGAAAGATTTTAGAGTTGAGTTCACAAATATCTTGTTTATGAAATAGTACAAACTCAGTTACTATTATAAAAAAAGTGTACGGAGACCAAATTTTATAATTTTTATAATTTTCTATTTTTTTAAATAGATAGAAAATTACTACTTTCAGATAGTCTAGAATTTAGATCAAGTGATTTTCTACATATCTAAAGGTAAAAAAAAATTCTATAATTTAATTTTGAAGTGCATTTTCATATGCATATCATGTTGAGCGGTATCGACAATTTGAACTTCCAAAACAGATATACGAGTTCATAGCACATACTGCTTTGTAATATGCATATCACCATGACTTCACTCCTTTTTTTTTTTCCCAAAAGGTATAATGCAACTTATCTATTTGATGAAGAATAGCCAATTTAAAGTTGTAAGATCATTTTGTTCTTGAGGTAGTGAAACAACTGAAAGATGCACCATGAGGTGCGAAACTTTAGGGACATAGTAGAGGTATAAGTTTGTGGCATTGCCACAAATTTAAGTTCAACTAGATTGATCAACCGAAATTGCTTTTTTTTTTTTTTATTAAAGAGGTTATTAGATCCGTTCCATTGATAGAAACATGTTTAAATTACTTTTACTGTTTATTCTATTCCTTTGCAAATTTTGGTATGACTTGATCACGATCGACTATTGTTGATTGATATCTCTTTTTATTTTTAGTTTGAGCGGTACTGTTGAAATTATCAAAGTATCGAAAGAAAAAATTAGGTTTTGGTGCTTATTCACCTGTTAGGTTGTCAGTCGGGATAATAAAGTAATATTAGAATGAGATTATTCTCATTAAAAGTGATTTTTATTTTGAGTAATTTTGGTACTACTGTGTGCCAAATGGATCAGGAATTGTATGAAAACCGGATAAATTTAGTCGTTTCTCTCAGAGAGGATGTATACGAAATTATATAAATATCTTGTACCCTTAAAAAATGTCAAAAAAAAGTATTGCCCAATATATGGAGTCCGGATCATCTTAAGTAATTCTGTCGGATTAGAATTAAGATCAATAGATATGATGGTCTAGGTCTCTTTTATAAATAATTTTTTTCAATAGAATCCATTTTGGCTAAAACTGAACTTTCATCTTTCAATCTTTCAATCGTCTTTTCCAATTAAAAGAGTGTAGTGAGCTGTAAAAACTCAAAACACACTTTAGACATTACCCCTTTGGTAGTGCTGGTTGGCAATTATCCTAGTGGCCTTAATTAGTGGCCCCAAAATATAGTGCGAGACGAAAAAAAAATTTGCAACAGACACAAATAACTTGATCAAAAGAGTTGGGGAAGATTTGAGTGGTTTTTTTTTTTTGGTTCTTAGTGTGAGTGGTGGAATATGGATTGCAAGGCGTTGGCGCAATTTTGTGTTCTAATTTTGGGATTTTCTATAATATATTGCTAATATTTATTAGAGCTGGGTTCACAAACTGCACGGGAAGTTGTCAGAGAGACTAGAGGATGGTTTGCAGATGATCAAAATGGATAAACAAAGGCAGTAAGTAACCCACGTAGTGCTTGTCATTTTCTTTCTTTCTTTTAGAACCTGTTTATTTCTAATTTCTCTTTCTTTGTTTTTTATTTTCATTTTTCAGCATTTCTTTTCTTTTGTAAATCTGACACAATTGACTTGTCTCCGTATCAATGAAATTTGAGGACTTCATCCTCACATTTCTCTTTAAAAAAAATAGCTTATTACAGCTTTTGCTATTAAATAAAAAAAATGTTCAAGGCATTAAGGCATTTAAATGTGGACTCGTTGCTTATACGCCCATCATATTTTTAAATTTTTAATTTTTCTCATCAACCTTTAAAATTACTTATCCCCATCAAAACTCAAAGACCTTCATATTTCCTTTTTTTATTATTTAATTACAATATTCTTATCTAGAATGTACTTAATTATTATAATTAAAATATTGTTGTATCAAATTGGTAAACTTCTTAATTTATCATAATAAAGATACTTTTTGTAGCAAACAAGTATAGATTAGTAGTCATTTAAAATTGAGAAGGGGAGATAACACAGTTGGTTAGAAGAAAAGTTCTAGGATTGTTGATTATTCAAAGGTTGAGAGTTCAATTCCCTTTCACAACTTCAGCTTCTGCGAAGGTTTAAAAAAAAGTAATAATTTGAAATTAAAGAAAGCATCAAAGACACATTTAATAAGGAGGAATGGGGTCAATTGACCTCATTATTTTCCAAAAGTAGTCGATATCCCGTTCTCCCTTGTTCCGTCTCTTAAGAAATCTCCCAATTCACTTTTTTTTTTTTAAATTCTGTTACTTTTATTTGTTCTATACCAATTTCTACTTTTATTTTTTTAATACATACTTAGAATGCTAGATATAAATACTTAATAGGTTATATATAAACACTTACACACACACACACACACACATATATATATATATATATATATATATATATAT
>JAJGRW010005252.1:0-66597 GCA_025461045.1 Carex parvula
TGCATCCGAACAATTTGTTCCAAACTTATTAGCCGTCTTCGTACAAATTAGGGCTGTACAAAAAGCTCATGGCTCGTGAACCCCTCGAACTCAGCTCGGTAACGAACTCACTAACAACTCGTTTGTTAAAAACTCGAGTTACTCTGACTCGAGTTGAGTAACTCGTTTAACTCACGAGTTGAGTTCGAGTTGGACTCAGATCGCTCATTTCAACTCGGACTCGGTTGAGTTCAGCACCTGCATCCCATATCTCGACTTTTTGAACAAATGAACAGTGTTTCAAAGAATGCCCTTTCTCACCGGTAAACAAAAATAGCTATGACATACGTGAATATTTACAATAATTTTTGCTAGCGCTGCTGCTTTTTGAACAAATGAACATTACTGAAAATAGTTTATTACATAACAACAGTTCAACATCTTCAAATTCAAAGTGCTAGACTGCTAGTAGGTAATTATGATCACCGATCACGAGTCAACTCGAGTTACTTGCGAGTTGAGTTCGAGTTAGCTCGGTTCGGATTCTCAACTCGAGTCAACTCGACTTGCTATTTTGCTGAGTTGAATACGAACTACGCCGAACTCGAGCTAGCTCAGCTCGTTAGCAGCCCTAATACAAATAAATTTCATTAATCACCTTATGAAATCTCACATTCTTAGAATCTCATCTCATATAATTTCGTCGTCCATCAGATACGCCTCCAAATTTTTACTTTTACCATCTTAACAAAATAAATTAAATAATCAACTCTTTTGTGAAAATTCGATTTTTAACTCGTGAGCAGTTTCAAATTATCAAAATTGAGTGGTTTGCCATTTCAAACTACTACAGATACCCAAAATTGATCCGCAGTTTGAAACTGTGGACTCCGAAAATACTGCTTGTTTGGTTTATTTTTCTTAAGACGGTAAAAATAAAAATTCCGGGATACGCCCGTATATCATAAAAGAAAAACAATCTAATTTATTATGTATTATGTTATTTAATTATCTTGAGAAAACGCACCTAACTGAGATGAATAATAACAAATGCTAGAAGCTTTGGGTGTCCGTGTCAACAGGAGCAATTTTTTTTTGCAACTTTAAAGCTTGTAGGAGCATAATTTTTTTTTTGATAAATCATAATTAAATTTTTTTTTACGAAACTAATATGATTATTTTTTTTTACAAAAATCATAAGAACCGAAATTTCATTTCGGTCCATTAGTTTTTTTTTTAATTCCAGACCGAAATGGTATTTCAGTCCGGTCCCTTTTTGAATTTTCTGTGGTACTGGTTTCACAAGTTTTCATATGAGTCGCCATAGAAAATCCAAAAACGGAACCGAACCGAAATACCATTTCGGTCCAGAATTAAAAAAAATAAAGGACCAAAATTACATTTCAGTTCTTATGATTTTTGTAACAAAAAAGTAATTATGTTAGTTTCGTAAAAATATTTTTTTATGGTTTATAAAAAAAATTCACAGCAAGTCACCAAGCAATTTCTATAATATAATACTATTAGTAAAATGGAATTAATAATTAATGACAAAAAGTGAAGCTGAGCCTCTCCTTTTCCTTTTTCCCTTCTTTCACACCTTTCCCCACTCTCTCTCTCTCTCTCTCTCTCTCTCTCTCTGCCTTCTCGACCTTGCTATTTCATTTTTTACCAAGTCTCCTGTGTCTAGCGAGAGACCGACAGAGAGCGAGAGACCTAGAGCGAGCGAACGAGCAACCTAGTAAGGGATTCATACGCTCTGATCCCTTCCTTCAGATTCGACTAGAAGGCTACAACCCAAAAACGCACAACTTTCAGTAGATAGAGCAGCAATGTGAGTTCTTTTGGTTTTTTATTCTGAATTAGAGTGCTTTCTGAACTGGATGCTGCTGGATCTGTGCTTCGATTTGGAATTTTTAGCTGAAATGTTAAGCGATTTCTTATGAAACATGGGATTTTGTGAAAAGAAGCTTGCTTTGCTGTAATTTCCTTTCCGAGAAGAGAGACTTAATAGTTTATCGAGACTTAATTTGAGTTCTATTCAATCCATTCCTGCAGATTTGCGCCCCTCTCAACATCGTAGAGTTGGATCTGTTGTTTCAGCTGCGGATTTGCAAATTAGTTTAGGTACGTTCCTTATAATTAATTTAGTTATTTACTTGGGGATTCTTTCTATTTTATCTTTCTATACATTTCTGCTATACATACTTGTCAGGACTCTAGGTTAAATCTGTTCCCAGCTTAAATTTAATAAAAATAGTAGAAAGTACTCTTAAGGAGGTATTCTATTATATACTGCTTAATAATAAATCAGTGTAGGTGCCTTATTTTGTAGACCCAATTATTACTGGTCCAGCTCAGAATTAACTTTTGATTATACTTCCTCTCGTGTAAAATCAATCTACTACTTCAATTGACTCCATTTAATTGCCTTTTGTAAGAACAATTATGATTTCGTTAGGAAATCAGTTGCTTTCCCCCACTTTAACAAAAAAAAAATGTCTCTTGAGTGCGAACAAAGCATGCATCTTTCTTGCATGTCTCCCGACACTTTTTTTTGGCTGTTTTTCAGTGCTTTGCTTGATCAGAGAGTCTCGGTTTTCTAAAGAAATTCCTTTCAGAGCTCGTGTTAGTTTTGGAGGCTGCTTGTTTAACCAGTTTGGAAGGATTTTTTAAAAATTCAAAGTATTTGGAAGGATACTTCTAAAATTTCAAACTATTTCAAACTAATTAGTTTTGGAGGCTGCTTGTTTAACTAGTTCTGTAAACTACGGCCTGTTTCTCTACTTTACTGATTGACTTTGGCTATATGGAAACACAAAAAAGGATTTGTATTTATACAATTATGTCAAATATTTTGAAAATAATTATTTTTACATGATATTTACAAGTTGGGCTTTCACATCAACATGTAATACTTGATTGTAGTATTACTTTTCTGCCCATTTTCAATTCATAACACAAAAAGTGGTTACAGCTATAGTCAACTATGTTAGCCATTCAAAATTTAAAATGTTATTTTATTGTTAGGTATGGCTTTTATTGTCGACTCAGCATATTGTCACTTTTATTTAATTAATGACTTCAGATTGGCAACTTGCAGTTGAATTTGGTTAAAGAATTAGCAAATCCATTCAAAACTTACATAGAATTGTTATTATTTTTATATCTGAAAGTTTCTATTGGCCAAAGCTTAAATCTTTCACATATTAAACTCTTCACTGATTACTTGCATCATTAAACAAACTATCATTTGCACAGTTGTTCATCTAGAACTAGCACATATTCCCACTTATTCCAAAACCTAATTTTCGCATTGCAAGCAATAACACACACAACTATTATAATTACAAAATTTCTTCTTGCTTCAAGTGTACACTCATAAAATTCAACTTTTGCCAGGTCATTTCAGCAAATATGTCATTTCGGAGCATAATGCTTGATGTGAAAGAGAGCCTAGGGAGCCTCTCTAGAAGGAGCTTCGAGGTGAAACTCAGTGGGTTATCAGGTGTGAGCGGGCGGCACCGGGGCCGGTCAGGAGCACCAGTTGTGCGGCCCCATGAAGAGCCCAAGGCGGTTGCAGAAAGTGATAACACGTGGGCCGGGCTTCCTCCGGAGCTCCTTAGAGAAGTGGTGCGGCGGCTGGAGGAGAGCGAGGGCATGTGGCCGAATCGAAAGAATGTGGTAGCGTGTGCTGCTGTGTGTAGGTCTTGGAGGGAGATGTGTAAGGAGATGGTTATCAGCCCTGAGTTCTGTGGGAAACTCACCTTCCCTGTATCGCTCAAGCAGGTCGGTTTGTTTATTTTTGTTTTATGATAGAGTTAATTGATATTGGTATTTTTTTTAGTCAGTTGAGTTGTTTCTGGACCTAGGTATGGTTAAAAAGGAAAATGAGGGGAAGGCGGTATGATTTGTTGTAGATGGTGAAAAATGCATGTTTTAATTGTGGGGGGGGGGGGGGGGGGGGGGGATTGGCCTTTGCCCCCTCTTTAAATTTGTGCATGTGTGTGTGAGAGAGAGAGTAAGGCCATTGCACCTCTTTAGATTTGCGAATGTGCGTGAGAGAGAGAAAGAGAGACAGAGAGTAAGGCCAACATGGCACGGTTAGATTGCTAATAGAATGTAATACTGGTTTAGGGATCAAATTTTGATGTAAATCATGTTTTTTAATTAATACAATCCTTCACAGCCGCTGTCAATTTTTCAAAAGAGAGAGAGAGAGGGTACAGCCACTGTCAATTTTTCAAAAAAAAGATTGAGGGAGAGAGGAGAGAGGGAGGGTCATACTTGGCAGCCACTGCCAAGTTTCAATAAAAAGAGAGAGAAGTGAGAGGTGAATTCTTAAGGAACGAGTTAAACTTTTGGTTATTTTGACTAAATTTAGTGTATCATAACTTCTAATACTATATAAACAGCCTGGGCCGCGTGACGGGACTATACAGTGCTTCATTAAGCGTGACAAATCCAAACTCACTTATCATCTCTACTTGTGCCTCAGTCCTGGTAATTTTTTTTATTTCTTGGTTATTCAAGGAGCCTATATAATATGTTTGAACTTATGTGTATACAGCATGACACTACCAAAGATTGTTTGAATATATTTAAAGACTGTGCTCCTAAACAAGATGCTAAATTCTTGATCGGCCTTCTTGCAAAAAGGAGATTTTGTTGATCTGTAGATTTTTCTTTCTTTTTTTAATCTCTTTCTCAACTTCCTTTATTCTAAGAAAGAGTTCTTGCAAAACATCTTCTTAAGCTAAGATTTAATCAAATTAACCGTGATCTGTCTTGGCTTAGAATACTTAAAATAATATTTGGCTTTCGTTAGATCCAAGGAATCTAACCTTTCTTTACTTTTCCAAAAATTTGGATGTAGCTGTATTTGCTGAAAATGGAAAGTTCCTACTGTCAGCGAAACGGACCCGCCGAACCACCTATACAGAGTACATAATATCGATGGATGCTGATAACATATCAAAATCAAGCTGCTCTTACCTTGGCAAAATGAGGTATCTCAAACACCACTCAAATTTACATATCTTACTCAAGAAGCTACAAATTATGAGTAAGGCTATGATACTATGCTTAGTGCGGATTGGTCCATACTATGGATCCATATCTCCGTTTTCAAAGTCAAAACAGTCGATCCAAACCATTCAACATGATCTCCACATGAAAATGTATTTGTATATCAATTTTTACATTTTTTACAATTTTTTTACTATTTTTTAGATAGGTAGAATATCACTTGATGTAAAAATTTAGACCATTCAAATGTAGTTATTTTCTACCTATATTAAAATTAGTAAAAGGAATGTAAATAAAAATGTTAAAAAAAATGTAAAATTTAGTCTGCAAGTACATTTTCATATGGGGATCATGTTGAACGGTTTGGATCGACTATTTAAACTTTGAAAACGAAGATATTGGTCCGTAGTACGAACCAATCCACACTATGCATAGTACCATAGCCTCACTAACAAATTATTAAAGGTAACATACTGTTAAATACTGATTCTGCACCAAAAAGTTGAAACAAAATTCAACAATGGTTAAGAGATCATGCACCAATTTTTTTTTTAAATTTTAAAGAAAAAACTAATGAATCCCACACTAAGCATAGGAATTATACTAAAAGAGCTGATCAATTTTTTTTTAACCCTAACTAATTCGAATTCCTAGCTTTTTTTCGTTAATGGAAAAAAAAATTAATCAAAGAATTTTCTTTTCTTTTTTTCTTCTACCATTTACTATAAATATGGAAAGACAAGTCAAAATTTTCTACTTTATTCATTCTATTTTATAAATATCCAAATTAGTAAGCCTAAAACTCCATAAATATACCAAGCTGAAATAAAATTCAACAACGGTTAAGAGATCATGCACCAAATTTTTGGAAATTTAAAAGAAAAAACTAATGAATCATACACTAAGCATTAGCAATTATACCAAAAAGAGTCGATCAAATTTTTATTTAACCCTGACTAATTCAAATTCCTTTTTTCTTCTTTAATGGAAAAAAATTAATCAAAGAATTTTCTTTTTTTCTTCTATCATTAGTATAAATATGGAATGACAGTCAATTGTTTCCACTTTATTCATTCTTCTTTCTAAATATCCAATTTTTAAGCCTAAAACTCCATAAAGTTACCAAGCTGAAATAAAATTAAACAACGGTTAAGAGATCATGCACCAATTTTTTTTGAAATTTTAAAGAAAAAACTAACGAATTACACTAAGCATAGCAATTATACCGAAAGAGTCAATCAAATTTTTGTATTTAACCCTAACTAATTACTAAAAGAGTCAATCAAAATACTGAACTGAACTGTACGAAAGACTAATGACTAAAACTAATTGTACGATAATAAATTCCAGGTCAAATTTTCTTGGCACGAAATTCATGATCTATGACACGGAGCCTCCACATGTCACAATCTCATCTTCGCCGATTCTTCCTCCGCAACCCGTTAAGACAAGTCGCCGGTTCTCCAAGAAGGTGTCTCCGAAGGTGCCTTCCGGGACCTACCGAATCTCTGAGATTTCATACGAGCTGAATGTTCTGGGAACACGGGGCCCACGCCGCATGCATTGTGTCATGAACTCCATTCCTGCCTCTGCTGTCGGCCCCGGTGGGTCCGTTCCGGCCCAGCCTGACCCGCTTTTTGCCGGTCCTCCCTCCTTCGAGGAATCCTTCAGAAGCAACACCACTAGTGCTACCTCAATAGCTGACCACTTTGCTGATTTCTTGAGTGCCAGGTTTTCTGACGTGTCTGGCAGGCTCAACAGGCCTGATGAGGCTGGAGAGGGGAGTAGTGGGCCCCGCAAGGTATTGCCCTTGGTATTGCGGAACAAGGCGCCTAGGTGGCACGAGCAGCTGCAGTGCTGGTGCTTGAATTTCAGGGGCCGTGTTACTGTTGCCTCCGTAAAAAAACTTCCAGTTAATAGCTGCAGTTGGATCAAGCACGCCTACGGGTCACACTGGGGCGGTAAACCCACTACCAGTTGCGGGCCCCGCGCCTCCTCCCTCAGGTGCTGCTGGGTCTGCTTCGTCAGCCGACCATGACAAGATTATATTGCAATTCGGGAAGGTGGCGAAGGATATGTTTACTATGGACTATAGATACCCTCTTTCGGCATTTCAGGCTTTTGCTATCTGCCTTACCAGCTTTGATACCAAGCTGGCGTGTGAATAGAGCAATGTAAGGGCGAAATGGTCATTGACATGAATCGGGGTTATAAATTATTTCATGGCCGAGGTGCAAAGTAGTTTATTTGGGTGTAGTGTTGCTTTTGTTTGTGTTTATTGTTTGTGTGCTTTGTTGGTGTAAAACTTCCAACCAGACTTGCAGATGTGTTTCCTTTTGGATTTTTAATTAGGATTTTTTTTTTTAATTTTTAGGATGAAATTGTGTTATGAGTTGATGACTTTTTTTTAATGTGACTTGTGCCAGGTAGTAGTTGTAAACTTAAATTGTGGTTTAGTCGAAGTAAGTAATTCAGATTTCTAATTTGATCAGTTCACATTCATTAGCTTTTAAACAAAAGTAAGGAAGATCAAGGTACATAAAAGCAAGCATTGAAGTACAATATTCACTTCTATGGTTGCATTTTAAATATCTTTATTTCGCATCCTTCTGAAATTAGGTGGCGTATATTGGTGTTGTGCAGTTTGTTTTTTGCCTTTTGGGTCTCCACTACTTAAAGCTTCAAATCATTCGATATATTTCTCTCTCGGTTACCAATATATCTAAATTCGGGTGAGTGATCCATATATTAATTGAATTGGTATACTGTCAATTTGAAGCTTCGTTAGATCCACTTCACATAAAGTAGATTGACAAATAAACTACATACAGGCTAGGTTAGTAATTGAAGTTGTTCTTGTTTTCAGTAGATTTGGTCGAGTAATTGTTAGAGAAGGAAACTGTGAAGGATGGTAAACAAATTTGCTCGTTTAACATCAGAGCATGAAACTTTTATCAGCATGAATTCTGATCACATTGTATAGTTGACCATAAATGAAGAAGAAAAGAGAACAGAACTGCATGGAAAATGATATTCCAAATGCACGAAGATATGATATTAATAACCGACTAGAAACATTTATATTTTAATTATTGGGATATACATAATTTTTAATTTAGAAAGTTTTTTTTTTAAGAAATCACTTTCTATTGTTTCTATTGATTTTTGTTCTCTCTTCTATAATAATAATAATTTCTGACCTGACTACCAAAATAATTAAAAGTTAGTTGAGTAGGATTAAAATACTCCATTGGTTCTGTACCCCATCATGCCCAACATCGTTATCTCAATTTTTAAAGTTTAAACAGTTGATTCGAATCGCTCAATATGATCTTCTTATTCAAATGTGCTTGGATACAAAATTTTATATTTTTTGAATTTTTTTTGCTATTTTTCAAGATAGATACAAAATCACTATTTTTAAAAGATTCTGGACCATTTAAAAATAGTGATTTTGTACCTCTAAACAATTAGTAAAAGAAATTATAGAAATTATAAAATTTGTTATCCAAACATTTTAGTATGAAGATTATATTGAACGGTTCAGATCGATTATTTAGACTATGAAAATAGAGATAATGATGTTGGGTATGATGAGACACAAAACCAATGAAATATTTTAACCCTACTCAAGTTAGTTATACTAGTATAGTAGTTTAAAAATTAAAATGAATTTGATTTCTAAGTAGTTGACAACTATTGTTAATTTCTTCTAATTTTACTGATGAAGATGACACCCTGTATATATACAGTTATTTATTTATTTAACATATATACTAGTATTGTACTCGTGCTTTGCAATGAGACATATTATAAGAAAAAAAACTCTCATACAAAATAACATATTTTGATAAAAAATTTAGACTAAATGACAAATAACATTTCTTAAATGACAAATAACATTTCTTAAATGACATATTTAATAACAACTACATGTAAATAACATTCCTTAAACAACATATTAAATAAAATATTAAATAACATATAGTTTTTTTTTCTTTGACATATTTTCATAAAAAAAATCTCAAACAAAATGCCATATTAAATGACAAATAACATTTCTTAAATAATATAAAATAATAAAAAGAAATGAAGATATGACCAATCAATTATCAATTAATGGTGTGTTTCTTTAAATGACATTAAAAATAAAAATCATGACCAATCAGAAAGATAATATAATTTGCATGTGGATATTACATGCTTAAATAAATTTAGACTTCTACACATAAATAAATATAAAAAAGATGTATAAAATCAGAATATTTAATTAAAAAGCTGATATTCAATCTAAATTTTTATTTTTTAATCAAAACTATTGGCAGATCTGGACACAGGTACGTGCCCTGCTTAATATAAAAATAGAGATATGGTTTGTTTTGCGATTCTTGCGAGACGGCCTCTAATTTGGTTTGGACCGCACCGAACCGGCTGATCGCCTCTATTTCCAACCCAGAAAACCTACCGTTCCGGTCCAGTCTAAATCATTCAAACCAAACAAGCGCCTCGTTTTTCAAAAACTAGGGTTTTTCTCCTTGTACCTCACACCTCTCCCTTCTCCGGCTCTGCGGCTCCCCACGTCTGGGTCCCACTCGCGTCTTCTCTCGTTCTCTCCGGGGCCCACTGATTCTCCTCCATTAGTGCTGGTACGAATCTCCTTTTTATTTTTATACTTTCCAACCTCTATTATGTTTCTTTTATAATTTCATTTTGTTGTTGTTGCTAAGATGACATTGTTTACTTTGATTGTTAATTGTAAAAGATAACAATGAATAAATGAGCACTACTAATTGTGTTTACAAATGTTTGGATTTGAACCAGATATAAAGTATCCAAACCATGCCAGAGAGACAAAGTATCAAGTAGGAGATGGATGATCATCAAGTGCAGCAAAATACCTATGTAGATTGTGCTTGATTTTTTGCAAAGCAAGGTTTTGCATTCCAGGAGCATGACGAGTTGAGACCTGATGAAGAAAATTTTCTTCAACTTTTGAAGCTTTTAGGAAATCGTAATGAACAAATAGGTAATGCTATATTTGAAAATGCTACCAAAAATTTAAAGTTGACTCCACCTGGTATTCTAAAGGATATAGTCAATGTTGCTGCAAAGGAGACAAATAAGGAGGTAATTGCAGAACTTGGAGATGAGATGTTTTCTGTATTTTTTGATGTGTCAAGTGATGTCTCTAGAAAAGAGCAAATGGCAGTTGTAATTCGGTTTGTGAACAAAAGAGGTGCTGCTGTCGAACGGTTTTTAGGTATCGTTTGTGTTTCTGATATTGCCGGTGCCTATACTGTCGATACTGCAGCGCTCTCTTTGAAGATGGCACTTGAAAATTTATTTGGTAAGCATGGCCTAACTTTGTCTAGATTACGTGGACAATGTTATGATGGAGCTTTTGATAATATAGATGAGTTCAAGGGTCTAAAAACGTTGATCATGAGGGAAAATGCATCTGCATATTACGTTCATTGCTTTGCTGATCAACTTCAACGAATTATCGTTGCAGTATCCAAGGATCATGCCGAAGTTGGCTTATTTTTTATAAAGGTCTCTCGTATTATCAAGGTTGTTTGGGCATCAAGTAAAAGGTGTGATCTGTTACGTGATAAGCTAGCAATTGAAGTCGTGGAAGCTCTTTCAAATGATGAGATTTTAAAAGGAATAGGTCTGAACCAAGAAACAAATCCTTTATGTGCACTTGATACTCAATGGAGTTCTCATTTCAAGGCTCTAAGTAGTGTGGTTACACTGTATTCAACTATGATAGAGGTAATTGAAGAAGTAGAAAATGATAGGTCATTTCTTTGGGACCAACGAGCAGAGGCTTGTGGAGTATTAGGTCATATGCAATCTTTTGAATTTGTATACAATTGTTATCTCATGAGAAAAGCATTAAGCATTACTTATGATCTATCATGGACCTTGCAACACGAAGATGAAGATATAATGAATGTTATGTGTTTGGTGAAAATAGCTAAAGATTAGTTGCAAAAAAATGAGAGATAAGTGGATGAGAATCGTTATTCCAAGAAGTGTGCGCATTTTGTGAAAAACACGGTATTGTAATTCCAAATATGGAGGATTTGCACGTCGATAACCCACAACGTCCAACAAACACAACTATTTTGCACTACTATCGCGTTGATCTGTTCTACACGGTTATTGATATGCAATTGCGAGAACTTAATGATAGATTCACGGAAGCTAATACTAAACTTCTTATTTGTATCGCGTGATTAAACCCAGATAACTCTTTTTCACCATTTAACAAAAACAAGCTGCTTCAATTAGCTCAATTTTATCCCTCATATTTCAGCCATTTTGAGCTTGTTGTTCTAAAAAGTCAATTGGAGAATTACTATATGGATTTGGAAAGTGATAGAGATTTTTGGAGGTAAGGGGCTTAGTTCAACTTTCTCAGAAAATGGTGGAAAAAAACAAGCACAACGTTTTTCCCTTGGTTTACAAATTAGTAAAATTGGCATTGATATTGCCAGTAACTACTGCAAGTGTTAGAAGGGTATTTTCAGCAATAACTGTGGTGAATAATTGCTTAAAGAATGGAATGGGGGATCAATGGATGAATGATAGTTTGGTTACTTACATTGAGAGGGATTTGTGTATTTGTGTAGATAATGAAAGAATTATCCAAAGACTCAAAATATGAGACT
The DNA here is from genome assembly GCA_025461045.1 of Carex parvula. Classification (NCBI taxonomy): domain Eukaryota; kingdom Viridiplantae; phylum Streptophyta; class Magnoliopsida; order Poales; family Cyperaceae; genus Carex; species Carex parvula. The sequence continues at coordinate 11,685 of JAJGRW010005252.1, forward strand.
TGTGATGGAAGGCTCGCTTCGTTGACTTGACTATCTAGTATTACTTTGTCTGTTGTTGTATTTCGATATGGACAAAAAGTATCATTTAGTAGCACATGTAATATTTTGGATGAATTTGTAGTCTGTTGATTTTATGTTATGTTAAATTTTAGCAGTTGATATTTTGTTTCATTTAAAAGAAAGGTTTTGTTGTACCACTCATCAGACCTGAAACTCGATTGGGTTTGAGGATTGTTCTATAATTACTGTCACATGACACGTAATTTCTATGGTTGATCGTTGTTTTTAATAATAACTTGCATTAGGTAGTTCCTAATCTGAGGTTACTAGGTTTGGTGAATTTGTTGCAAGATTTTGCCACTTGCAGGTTTTTTATGTTCTCTTGTCAGTGCACTTGTAAAGTGGCAATTTTCTGGATTATTCTGGAAATGCTAGTCCTCTGTCAAGACTTTCTTGATTGATTAAAAACTTGGCTATGTTTGCAAATGCTTGATTTTGTTGAATTTCTGACAGATTTGCAACTTCCAGGTTTTTTTTTGTGTTGTCTCATGTCAGTGCACTTGTAAAGTGGCAATTCTCTGGATTATTCTGATAATGCTAGTCTTCTGTCAAGACTTTGTTGATTGATTAAAAACTTGGCTATGTTTGCAAATGCTTGATTTTTGGAAGTTTGATCTTACCAGGTACCAGTCAAGCTATATACATGTATACATTGTCACACTATACCAACCCATGCCTATTCTGTCAACTATACTGACTCGTACCTATATACATCTGTTGAATGACAATTGATATTTTGGTGGAATTATTTGGTGTTTCTAGATAATGTATTGTTTTGTGTCATCTAAATTCATTTTGGATTGTTCATGCTATGCTCTTTGGTCTACGTAGAAGTTAAATAATGTGCTTAGGTTAGATGAGAAGTTACCACTTGTTTATAATATGAGTGTAAAGAGAGATTATAAATATATTTCTTAGTAAGATCAGAGTTTTTCCAATTTCTCAAACTAAAAGCACACCTTGTTGAGAGTTTTGAACACAAAAAAAGAAAAATCAAGTTGTGATACTGATACCTGAAACAAACTGGCAGTAGAATTTCCAAACCTGATACTGGTACGTAATGACTGAACCATGCTGATATCGTATCTTTGTTCATGCATCTCTTGCTCCAGACCTATATAAACCAACTTCTGCAAGCTTTGTTGACATCAACTTAGCTAACACCTCTGAGATTTCTCTGAGGACTCTGGTATCTTCATTTTTATTATATTTGTTGCTCATGATTATTTGATATCATGTCAATGCTTCCTTATAAACTTCATTTTTTTTGCTGTCAAAACCTCTGACCAATATGTCAGTGCCCATTTATAAATCTTCTACAATGGATTCGTCAATATTAAGGTTTTGCAATTAGAGGCTTGGGAGATCAAAACCACACTGATAAATTAAGTTCAGCGCCACCTGACAGAAGTGTTATTATAGGTGCCAATTTTGTTGGTGACTTAATTTTTCTACAATTACCGGTGCGTCCATTTTTTTTTTGTCAGATTTGCAGGAAAAGTGTTGCCAGAATGGTAGATTGAAGATGTATTTTTATGTTACATTTACAAATGAATAAAAATATGGTCCCCTCAACACGCTCAAAGTGCAAATCTAAAGGTGGTTTTGATGTTACTGGCCATAAATGTGCATTTAAAGAAAAATACGGTCCCTCAAAACTCTCATAGTGCAGATTTACAAATTGATAATGTCTGATGATTGTTGTAAATTCTCAATTGTGCGGTTCTGCTTTCAATTGGGTTCAACCTCTAAACAACGTAAAAAGGATAATTTCCACTATATACTGAGCTGTAATTTTAAAGAACATTAAACTATTTCAAATGATGATACTGCAGAGCTAGATGCCGAAATTTTTATTAATAGAAAATAAAATAAAAAAATATCGACATTGAAGAACGTTTTCGTTGGAATTCGAGATGTAGCAAAAACGTGATGGTCCATAGGGCACTGTGGCTGGACATTATAAACCATAACATCAAGTTAATCTAATCGCTAATGATCTCTAATTAACAAAAAACACTGTAGCTGGACGTTATGGTCCATAACGTCCAGCTACAGTGGTTTTTTTTTTCAAAAAAATATAATCTAAGGCAAGCAAGCAAACAAAAAAAAACACTGTAGCTGAACGTTATGGACCATAACGTCCAGCTACAGTGTTTTTTGTTAATTAGAGATCATTAGCGATTAGATTAATTGGACGTTATCGACCATAACGTCTAGCTACAGTGCCCTGGACGTTATGAACCATCACGTTTTTGCTACATCTCGAATTCCAACAAAAACGTTCTTTAATGTCGATATTTTCTTATTTTATTTTTCTATTAATAAAAATTTCGGGAGCTAGATGTGATACTATTTTCTTCGTTATATATATGACAATTTGTTATGGCAACAATGTATAAAAGTATTCACTGATTGAACCCTATTTGACTGGTAATTATGTCATTTAGTGATTTAGAAGAAGAGCATGTAACTAGCTAATGCACCGAAATTTTTATTAATAGAAAATAAAATAAAACAATATCGATATTGAAGAACGTTTTTGTTGGATTTCGAGATGTAGCGAAAAACGTGATGGTCCATAATGTTCCGAGGACGTTATGGACCATCACGGCCCGACTAGCGACGAACGATTACCAACGATAAACGTACAAGCAAAACACGGGCCGTTATACTCCATAATGGTGTGTGGAAAAAAAAAACCAGCCCCCCTTATCCATCACGACCTGGAACAGCCTAAAAAAAAAATAAATCCTGACCGTGATGAACAACAACGGCCAGGTCCTTTACATTGGTAAGTCTGCTTCTTGTTTGAATATCAATTTTCAATTCTCGTTTGAATGCATTGGTAAGTTTGCTGATGTGCCCTCAAGTTTAGCAATTAACTGTATATATCCATTCTTCTTGATATGCCTCCACGTTAGCAAGTCTGCTGATGTGGCAGCTAGAGAGGGCAAATGGAAGTATCCAGTATTAATTTTTTTGAAATGCTAGAGAGGGAAAATGGCATTGAATGCATTGGTGCTCACCAACTGCTGATTTGCTGATGTGTTTGAGACCTGGCCGTGATGGACAACAACGGTCATGATTTTTTTTTTAGGTTGTCTCAGACCGTGATAGTTGCAAACGGCCTAGTATTTTTTTTTTTTCCGGCTCTCCTCCTGGCCGTGATGGACAAGGACAACCTGTTTTTTTTTTTCCGCGCCTCCCTGGCCGTGATGGACAATGACGTCCCGTGTTTACGTTTAGGTTGTTAATCTTTGTTGCTAATTGGGCCGTGATGTTCCATAACGTCATCTGGACGTTATGGACTATCACGTTTTTGCTATATCTCGAAATCCAACGAAAAAGTTCTTCAATGTCGATATTTTTTTATTTTATTTTCTATTAATAAAAAATTCGGAGCTAATGCGTGTATAAATTTTTTCTAATTAAATATTAAAATTTTGAAATGGAGTGAATACAGTTTTTAAATCTACTCTTTTAGATTTTGTTTTATTACTTAGTCGATTAGCGAAAAATTTATATTTTTGCATTCAAGTTGTCATTCCTACAGCAATTTTAATTACAACAAATTTTATTTTGCAAACTAATATATTAATTAACTGTGATTTATGCACTATACATATAAATTGTCATAATCGATTTTTAAGGGTTAATTTAAAACAAATTTATAGATGATTAAAATTTGAAACCCAATTAAAACTGCTTAAGACAAAATAAATGAATTAATAATTCAGATGAAATAATTTTTTGAATGAATGTAGAGGAACAAATTATACTAAGAACGTAAAACAAATTGAACAACTATGATTAATAAATTAAGGGAAATGTAAATTTTTAGATATGATAATAAATGTAGAAACTTATTTTTAAAAATGTACAAGTAAATAAGAAATTTAATTATTTAACTTAAGAGTAGGGTTCAAATGACTCTATTTTTTTGTCTCCATCATGTCTTCATTTTTTAAACGTTACTAACTTAAGATTTAAAACTCAAATATCAAAATAAAACTGTTAGATTTGATCTATATCATTTTCTCTATGCACATATTTAAATATTGTGACATTTCGACTTTGTTTTGACCGGTATCAAGAGCAGCATGCAAAAGTACATTGATATGGATAAATTCTGGATGTTAATTTTTCAACTTATTGATTTATATAAAAATAAAATTGAAAAGTGATAAATTTTTTATGTATATATAGAGAAAATAATATAAATTACATCTGACAATTTTATTTTGAAAACAGTAATTAATAAAAAATGGAAATAGAAACTCCTTTTTTAATTTTCAACAATTTGAAAATGAAGACACGATGAAAAATAAATTTAACTTAATTTAACAAAAACTGTAATTAAAATCTTGAGCGACTAACAAACGAAGTGTTACATAGCTAGCTCCTGTATTGATTCTCTTTCTTTCCACTCTCCTGTCAACTCAAATGAAATCGCCTTGTTCATTTTCCTTTTTTCCACGAGCCAAATGTGAATAGTTTTTCACTTCTTCTCCATTGTCCCCTCTAATCCACCGCCGAGGTTAAATGTTTTTCACCGAGCTTCAACTGTCGGATCGGATCCGAAATCAGACAAAGAAAGAAGGTTAGGGTTTGCCCCCATTCACACCTCCTCTTTTCCCTTTTCCCTTTTTCATTGAGAAGAAATGTATATAGGGTTGTTGTAGAAATGCGATGGGTTTATTACTGTATGGTACTTCCAGAAATGGTACCAGTACCTGTTAGAAGCATTTTTGACTGATTTTCAAGCATTTTGAGTGCCATATATTTTGATAAATTAGCATCAGTACCCCTTTACATGGTGCTAAAAAATCAGGTACATCGATAATTGTCTTCCCACAACAAGAAAGTTTGACATTAAAATTGAAATCAATAGCACAGTCCTTTCTAATTAAGTCAAATAATTTTTTTTTCTGTGTTTCCTAAATTAAGGAAAAGAAGGAATTCTCAGGCTAACTTTACAATACACACTCTTATTTCTTCAATATTTATTTCTTGTCCAATTTTACAGATTTTGATGTCTGTCTGATCAAGGGTTGTTTTGTAATTACACAAATATGAGTCAACTGAATCTGTTCTTAGGTGGTTAATATGAGAATGTAAATTCTTTTGCAGGACCCTGCCTCAATTCAGCGCAAGAGGAAGAACAACATTCAAAAGCACAAATGGCACACATCACCGTTAGCAAACTTCCATATGTGTTGGTTGTAGAGACCCTCTCTCGACTGCCACCTAAATCCTTCTTTCGGTGCAAAAGTGTCTGCAAAACCTGGCTTTCCCTCTCCTCTGATGCCTCTTGCCTCAACAAGCACTTGCAACCAACTATGACAGGTTTTTTCTACAACCATGTATATGATGTCGGCTTTGTGAACTTATCATGTGGCATCAACAAGGTGGAGGTTAATGGAACGATGAGTGCCTTGTCATGTCTCAATTATCGGCAGATACTAGATTGCTGTAACGGGCTTCTCATTGTCGGAGCCTTTAAAAAGTTAGCACGGTTTGCACATGACTTACATGTCTCTAACCCAACAACCCGGACTCTGTTCACCTTGTGGTACCCTATACAACAAAATCACGATATCTGATATGAAGTTTTTTCTTTGGCTTTTGATCCTCAAGTGTTCCATCAGTTTCACGTAATTAAATTCACGGGCGGGCCTGACGTCAAAGTCATCCTTGACATATACTCGTATGAGAGAGGCAAGTGCAAATGTCACGAAAAGTTGGTGTTGGATGTGAGAATCAACCTGTGTTCCAAGGGTACTTTTGTTGACAGGAGGGTTCATCGCTTAACAACTCAAAATGAAATCCTGAGCGTTGATCCGAATAATTGCTCCTATCAAGTTATCCGTCCTCCAAATCTGGAAAACCGTGTTTTGATTGAAATTGGACAGTCCCGAGGGGTCTTACATTGTCTGTCTATGCGCAGTGATGAAATGCTTTTTATTTGGGTTCTTGAGAGCTACACTAGACAAGAGTGGACCTTAATGTACCAACTGAACCTTGATGCAATGTATCCAGTTCCCCTGCCTAATTATTTCAATGATCATTGTATCTGTCGCATTAAGTACTGCGGGCACTTTGCATTTCATCCTGAGAAAGATGTTCTCTTTATGCTTGCTGGGGAAAATGATTTTGTGTCACTTGATTGAGCATGGGCAAAGGAGATGAGCTTGATAGTCTGGGCAACGATAGACTTGATTTATCCCTGCGTTGTTGGGTTTTACATGCCTTGTTATTACTTGAAATGATTTCATCTCTCTTTGATCTACAGAGAGAGATCGTTTGTTGTAATGATGAGTCTTTCTGTACCTTCTTCACATGTCTAGAGAACATGATTTGGGTTCCATAACTCTTCTGTAAAATGTGTAATCTGTTTTTCTGTTGTGTGATTGTGATCTAGGTTTTAGTACTGTTGTTACATGCTTTTAGTAATTTGCTTTCGGATGACTTCATCATTTTTTTATGCTACTTTATATTCTTGTTTGACTTGACTGATATAATAGTTTACACTTAACGGAATGTACCTCTGTCACACTATACCGACCCATACCTGTATATATCTGTCAACTATACTGACCCGTACCTATATACATCTGTTGAGTGACAATTGTTATTTTGGGGAAATTTTTTGGTGTTTTCCAGATAATCTATTGGTTTATGTCATCTAAATTCATTTGGATTGTTCATGTTATGCTCTTTGGTCAATGCAGAAGTTAAATAATGTGCTTAGGTTAGAAGAAATATTACCACTTGTTTATTATATGAGTGTAAAGAGAGATTAGAAATATATTCTTAGTTCACTAAGATCAGAGTTTTTCCAATTTCTCAAACTAAAAGCACACGTTGTTGAGAGTTTTGAAAAAGAAAAAAAATTCAAATTGTGATACTGGTACCTGAAACAAACTAGCAATAGAATTTCCAAGCCTGATACTGATACATAATGACTGAATCATGCTGACATCATATCTTTGTTCATGCATCTCTTGCCCCAGACCTATATAAACCAACTTTTGTAAGCTTTGATGACAATAACTTAGCTTACACCTCTGAGATATCTCTGAGTCTGGTATCTTCATTTTTATTATAAAATGTCAAATGCTTCCTTGTAAACTTTATAATTTTCTGGCCAGACTTCTGACCAATTTGTTAGTGGTCATAGGTTGACCACTCTAGTCAAGGGTGTATCAGACTTAGGCTGTAGGAAATGATGCCCATCTATTACTCCTCTACAATGGATTCGTCGATACTAAGGTTATACAATTAGATGCTTGGGAGATTAAAACCACACATATAAATTAATTCATAGAGATAGGGTGGTGGTGGTGGTGGTGGTGGTGGTGGTGGTGGGGGGGGGGGGGGGGGGGGGGTGGTGGTGGGTTCACTTGATAAGAAGTGTTATTATAGGTGCCAATTTTGTTGGTGTCCTAATTTTTCAGTATTACCAGTTAGTCCATTTTTTTGTCAGATTTGCAGGAAGTGTTATCAGACTAGTAGATTAAAGATGTTTTTTTATGTTACATTCACAAAGGAATAAAAATGTGGTCCCATCAACACTCTCAGAGTGCAAATCTACAGGTGGTTTTGATAATACTGGTTTTAAGTGTGTTAAAAAAAATATGGTCCCTGAACACTCTAAAAAAGATAATTTCCACTATATACTGAGCTGTAATTTTAAGAAACATAAGAATATTTCAAATGAAGATACTAAAAAAGATAATACCAGTTGCACATAGCTTCAATTGAATCAATATTTAACATGAATATACACCAAATTCAACGACTTTGAAATAGGGACACAACACTAAAATATATGAAAAAAGATTAATCAAATAGCTCCTGTTCAGGCATAGTAATAAGATGGAGTCTTGTTTTCTTGTGCGGTTTATACCAATTAGGTCTTTCTTTCCTCCGTAAGGGCAAAACAGTCATATTTAAACAAAATATATGTTAAAATCAAATTTAACAACAGTTTTCCTTTCCTCTATATGCATTTGTTGATCAAGTAACTTTGTTAAAATTATTCCCTTCCTTACCCTCCCTTTCCCTTTCACCCCCTCCCCTCCCCTCCAGCAATTTTAATTACAACAAATGCCAATTTTGCTATTCTAATATATTACAGACCTAACATCATTGACACCAGTTTTCCTTGGAAACATTTCACAGTAGTTATATTTCATTTAAAAGGAACATTATTGGTCCCAATAACAACAAGAATTAGCACTGTTGCTTCATTAAGCTATCTCGCACCTGTTGTCTCCATTGTCCATACTACGAGGTTTATTATAAATGAGGGCTTTCTTTCTAAAATATAAATGCTTAAAAATCTATTCGAGTAAAACCTGAGCTCAATTTTCATGTTCAAAAGCCTTTCAACAGCATTTGACAACTTAGAATCACATTAATGAGGCTTTTAAATCGATCAGCAATTAAATTTACAGAGATATCTGCCTATAATGTCTTTGCAAACAGAAACATACAGAAGACTGATTTTCACTTAATGAGATAATGAAAGCTACTAAACCACAAATGGGGAAATTTAAATATGCAAATTTGGTGAACTAGTTACTCGTACTGTTCAAAATAATGTTTGACAAAACCACATAGACAACATCCAATACCAGGTACCACTACAATCTACTACTGATTTGATGGAAATATAATACCTTTCCACAAAAGAAATATCCAAGCAACCATTGCATATTAATTCACAATATTGCTTTCTATCATGCAACCTTCCCAATGCAGCCATAAATACTAAGAAATTTACTAAGAACAATAAAAAATAGGATTGTTACTAAATAATACCTAATCAGATAAATTTTGCAGTAATATCATGAAACATAGAAGTAAATATACTAGCATGGACAACAGTAAGAAAAAACATTAGCACAGAACAACCTAATAGAAGGATTATTTAATGATACTCATACATCAGCTCAAAATTACCAAAACAGTCGGTCTATGATTAATAAGGAAGCAGCTAGAGCAAACTCGGTGTCAGCCATAAAGACTTCTGCCAATGCTCATTCACTTGAAATGAGCCTAAATCACCTGTTATATCACTAACCATTCCATCATCCAGCTTGGCCAATTTAATGTTGTGGTTATGCCATGTGGCCGTCGGTCTTGTCGGTTCCGCTGCTCTTTCCTTACTGAGTCATAGCACAAACAATTTGCACCCCATTCTGGTAATTGCAAATTAGCACTTGAGAGGGACAATGCACGGTAACCACCATCCACGAAAAGCACATTTTGGCCTATGTCCATCACTTCAATGCACTTTGGTTCTCCATTATTGCTCAACTTGTACACTATATACTCAGTTTCCTTCAAAACTCCATTAACATGGATAGGTCCATCATAAATGAGCAAGAGTGAGCCTATGGTGCTATGCATAGCACGGATGGCTAGTGTACTATGGCTCAATATGGTACTTTTTAAAATCCTAACGGTCGATCCAACCGTTCAATGTGATAATCATATGAATATGTACTTGCAAACTAAATTTTACATTTTTTCGAATTTTTTACTATTTTTTTAGATAGGTAGAAAAATCAGTGTTTTCTGAAAATTCTGGACCATCAAAATTCTACCTATATAAAAAAATAGTAAAAAAATTCGAAAAAATATAAAATTTAGTTTGCAAGTACATATTCATATGGTTATCACATTGAACGGTTGGATCGACCGTTAGGATTTTAAAAAATACCATATTGAGCCGTAGTACACTAGTCATCCGTGCTATGCATAGCATCATAGGCTCACTCAATGAGCAATATGTCCCCAGAAACCCCTTCGACCAGACGCGTGTTAAGTAGATCAATGCTGCCACCCAACAATGTCCTTGAAGGATTCTTAAGGTTATACATCCTAACTCGTCCATAAATATCAACTGTGTATAAAAACCATTGTTATAGGTGATTTGTTATACATCCTAACTCGTCCATAAATATCAACTGTGTATAAAAAACCATTGTTATAGGTGAAATCGCAAATCTTCCACCCCAAAGGAAAATGACACTCAATTCAATCACAGTCCAATGTTCATCCCCAATTTTACAAAATGCCAACAGCCATTCGCTAACAGTCAAAACAAAAACCATGCAACTGGGGTCCAGTGGACTTGATGTCAGTATAGCCTTGCGAAGCTTGACATCGTCAGTAGGGTTAATAGCATATATATCAGCATCAGCATCCCAGTTCTCAAAGAAATGCTCAGCATGTGATGCATAAAAGGGAGCAATTCCAATAGTAGAGGGAGGTCCAGTGAATGGGGGAAGGGGAATTGTGGTGCGAGTGATGGGATTAAGCAAGGACACCACTTGGACCTTTCCGAAGGATAAGCCAGCCGTGCGAAGATCCACAGATATCCACCCCGCAGGTCTGAGGGAAATCAAGCTTGTGGATTTTAGAAGCGGAGAGATCGTAAGAGAGACGGGTGGAATCATCATTACCATCGGATTGGTAGGGAAGCATCAGCCAATACAGCCATGGGAGTTGGAGAGGGAGGTGGCTGGGGGCGCGGGTAACAAGCGGTTAGCCAGGGACGACAGACAGCACGGAAGCGAATGTAGTCGGCAAGGGAGGTGATCTTCTCGCTATGACCTGAAGGAGCTCCGGTGGGAGAAGACACCAATCGGGCCCCATCGTCGCCGGATTGCTATTTTGCGACCCAATCGCTCAAGGAAATCGAGACAGGGAAAGAGTGGAAGGGTTTATCGTAGTGGTGAATCATGAGACGAATGGTGCGATTCATGGTTTATTTCCGTAGGCTAGGCTTAGACCAGGCTGCGGAGATTGAAATCAACGTTTTGGGCCGGGCCAATGGCAAAAAAAATCTGCCCGAGATTGTTCCCATTTTCTCATGAAGTGCCGAAAAAAGGGAAAAAAAAAATAATGTATCAATTATTAGGTGAAAAACAAAACAGCTCAAAATACAAAATTTGGGTTAATTCAATAGAACCCTATTTGACTGGTAATCATGTCATTTAGAAGAAAATCTTGTAACTAGCTAAATGAGCGTATAAGTTTTTCTAATAAAATATCAAAATTTTGAAATGGAGTAGATAATTAGTAGATACAGTTTGTAGAACTACTCTTTTTAGAATTTTGTTTTTATTACTTATTGTCGATTAGCTAAAAATTTTGTACTTTTGCATTCAAGTAATCATTTCTACTGCCATTTTAATTACAACAAATATCATTTTGGCAAACTAATAGATTCATTAACTGATTTATATTTTCTTGGAATTTGTATTATTAGTGTTGTGTTGAATCTAATTGATAATTATTAATTCTAACACTAATTATTTCTTTTGAGAAAAGTTTTATATTATTTCTATTTTGTTATATCCGTCTTCTTGGTTTCCTGACCTATACCGTAGCTCCATCGAAGATGGTTACTTATTGAATCTATTTTGATATTAATGTTCAAATCTTTTGGATCAATATTGATTTGTAAAACGGCTTAGATGGTTGCAAGAGAAGTAATGCAAAAGTTGACATGTTGTTTCAATTATAATAAAATGCCAAAGATAGATATAACATAGTACACAAGTAATTTTTCTTTTTCTTTATTTACTATGTAATTTTACTTTAAAAAACTTTTGTAAAATTCCGATGTCTTATAATAGGGGGTTGTAAGAATAACATGTTCATTGGGATCATCTACATTATGCAAGATAATTATAGGCTACTGATGTTATTTGATTAGTAACGTGCACTATATCTAATTATAATTCTTTTGGATAAGAACAAATTAAAATCAGGGATATATTTACCTATTTTAAACAGCCTCTACTTAAATTATTTTCCAACAATAAGCATTTTTTTTTAAACTCTAATTACAGAAAGTATATCTGATATATATAACAAACCAAAAGGATATAGTTGCAATCCCTCCTGCCAATTCAACCCTAAAAAGATTTACTTTGCTTCCTAGACATCTTAATTACAAATTCTCTCTAGATTTTCTTTCTCACTTTTTGTTAACTTGGCACATGTTTTTTTTTTTAAATTATAAACTTGGCAATTGTTGCCGACTGAAATTATTAAAAAGTTAAAAACAAAAAACAACAAAATTATATAGACCCTCCAACCGAAATCCTCACAGTCACAATTCAACAGTACAAAAACCTCTCAATCACTCTCACACATTCTATATATCTCTGTCTCTCCTCTCTCTCTCCACCCATATCCTGCACAGAATTCATGAAAATGGGTTTTGTTCTTAGAGCTGTATGTGTGACATGGGTGGTGGCATTCATATTTTTACAAGCTTCACTGGTACAAGGATCTCATGTTGTGTACCAAAATCTGCAAACATCATCGGTTCCAGATTCTAAAGTTATTGTCTCCGACGGTTATCATTTTCGGCCTCCGAAGCATTGGATTAATGGTAATTTTTATTTATCTATATACTCAGATTTTTTTTTTTATAATTAGTGGTTAAAATTACCACTAACAAATATATTAATAGAAAAAGTTATTTACAAAATTCTAAATTCTATCTTCTCATATAACATAAAGTAAATATTTACATACTCAGAAGTTAATGTTTGATTTTAGTCTTTTGTACTAAGAAGTGTACATTGTTGCTATTCTTATTGGAGGCATATGCTTGAAAATAGTTATTTTCATTAGATATCAATAGAAGTGTTATGTATAAACAAGAGAGAGTTCTGATAACTACTTATCGATATTATAATTTCAAATACTCAAATTTCAAAAAATATGACTTAGTAAACATCACCTTGCTACATTATTAGTGCTTAAATATGGGGCGAAAATTAGAAAAAAAATTAATTCTTCTTATTTACATAATTATATATGGATGTCATGTCATAATAAGCCTTCTGTTTCACAAAATTATTATCATTAAATTAGACAAGATTTCTGGCGGAGATTGTGGGTGACACCACTGTTTGTCAGTACAGCAAAATTTTGGCATTAATTGGTATAACTAGAGCAGATGATTTTATAGAGGATTTTTTTATTTATATTAACTAATTTATTTCCCTGGTGTACGGTCAAAATCAAATTGCACGGAGGAATATTTTGCTGGAAATTCTGAACGGGTGATCGGTTCCTTTGGACTAAAAAGCAAATAAATATACAAAGATAAAATAATACAAAAAAAAAAAAACATGTGACCGGTTTCCTTTTGAACTTAATAAGCAGCGAACATGGAACTATCCATACAATACAAGTAAGAGAAATTCTCGTTCAACTTTATATATATATATATATATATATATATATATATATATATATATATATATATATATATATATATATATATATATATATATATATATATATATGAGTAAGGCTACGGTGCTTTGCAAAGTAAACCCATCTCTTTACTTCGGGCTACTTTTTGGATTTTGAAAATCCAAACAACCGATCCGAACCGTTCAACATGTTCTAACTATTGAAATATGCTTGGAGACCAAATTTTACATTTTTTGAAACTTTTTTACTATTTATTAAGCCACTTTGAAAATCGCTGATTCAACAGTGAACAGTAAAAAACAGTAAAATTTTCTGGACCACCGGATCAGAAACTTTCAAAGTGGCTTAATAAATAGTAAAAAAATTCTAAAAAATGTAAAATTTGGTCTCCAAGCACATTTCAATATTTATAACACGTTGAACGGTTCGGATCGGTTGTTTGGATTTTCAAAATCCAAAAAGTGGCCCGAAGTAAAGGGGTGGGTTTACTTTGCAAAGCACCGTAGCCTTACTCTCTCTCTCTCTCTCTCTATATATATATATATATATTTTATTTGTTTTGATGGAGAATGTAGATTCTAGTCAGAGGAATATATTGAAAAAGACATTCCTATATGTGGTCCATATTTATTAGAGCTTTTTTTAAATCTTCAATTTGATTTCTGACTTGATCAAAATCGAAGACTATATCTAACGCTTGCAATACACTTGCAAATATTCAATCAGTGTTTTCTATCAAATCCTTTTTGAAATTATTACTTTTCATGTTCTAATTTATCACTTGACACTTTAAAAATAATCACATCGATTTTAGAGCTGAGAATAAAAAAAAATGACAGTCAATAATCAAAATAATTTCCTACAGAAATGAAAATTATTATTTACTATAATAGATTTTTTTTTATGAAGAGTATAGTAGATTACTTGATATATTGTGAATTACTACTTCCTATTGTACGGATAACGACTTTCTTTCGAAATTTTTTGTTTGAAAATTTTGCAGTTCTAATTTAGTTCTGTTTGAATTATCGCATACTATGATGACAATTGTCACTTAACAGCTTATGAATTATTTTTTCTTGTTGTAGGAATAATGACTCTCGAAAAGCTTTGTTGGGAATTTCTTAAAAAGTTGCATTTAAACTTCTATGTAAATTGATTAAAATTTTGATTTCAACTTTATATAAAATTCTGATTCAACTTTATTTGTCACGTTTTTAATTTATTATTCACTGAAATAATAAGATTATCAACAACATGTCTTGTGAGATACTATAAAATGTTTTCAGGCAGAAGGATAGGTCGACATTTTTTCGATAAGAATGGATTAGACTCATATTTCCCTTTTTAGCCACTATGTTAATTTTAAAAATAGGTTTGGAGCAAAATAGTTGGAAAAATTTAGATGGAGCAAGTTATCAGTATTCTTAAGTAAATATATGTCATCATGGAAAGCTTTCTTTTTGGGAATTGGATATGATATTGGTCTTCCAAAGAAGAGTTCGCTGAGATCACCCACCATAGAGTATATGAATTATCTTTTCTGTAGTATGCAAACGTAAATGAGTCTGTATGCTCTACAGTTAACATAAAATTTGATTTTGAATTCTGAACCGTCCAATTAGAATCTAGACTAATTCGAATTAATTTACAAATTAACGGGACAACTTTAAATTTTGTGCCAATTTAAAGCGGATGGTCCGGTTTTTTCAGCGATAACTCAATTTGTGTTGTTACATTGATAGCCCCTGCCAATAAGCAGTATTAAATACTTTACATAATGTTGAGTAGAACTAGGGTGAATTTCTTAAGCTCGCCAAGTCTTTTTGTGAGCTTAACTCAAAAATCTATCGGATTGGCTTTAAACAACACATCCAAACCGTTGAAACCGGTCTACTTCACGAGTGATGCATTTACATGTCAAATTTATAATTTTTTGAACTAGTTTAGTATAAAGTCAAGCGGTCAAAAAATGATGAAAAATGAACTCATTAAAATTAACTTATAAATCATATTTTTTTGACCGTTTGACTTCATACTAAATTAGTTAAAAAATTTAAGAATTTGATATGTAAACGCATCACTTATGAAATAGATCGGTTTGGACGGTTACCTAGCTTAAGAACACCTTAGTTCTACTCCATAATGTTACCTAGCATCTTATTTGAAAATTATGTCATGAATAAACATTTGTTTCTAGTGCTTATTTCTTTACTTGTTAAAAAATTATTTGACTTTCTAATATCTAATTTTTTATTTCTCTCTCTTTCTTGGGGAAACTTTGTGATGTCTTCAACAAAATGATGCAAACCAGATCCAAATGGTATGTTTCTCAATTACTTATTATATATTGTTCTAATTTTATTTTTCTCCTTTTCTCATGTCATTTTGCAATAGTGTTATTTACATCTTACTACAGTCTTAATAATCTATCTCTTTTTATTACTTAACAAAATGAAAAATAAAAAATATTGATTTACACATGTATATTTAAGTCTACTAAATAAATATTTTTAATTCTTAACGAGACTTCAAATTTGAATCTGATCAGGACCTCTGTTCTACAAGGGATACTATCACCTCTTCTACCAGTACAACCCCAAAGGTGCTGTTTGGGGCAACATCGTGTGGGCCCACTCAGTATCAAAGGATCTAATTAACTGGTTTGCGGTTGATCATGCAATCAAACCATCCAAACCTTTCGATATATATGGTTGCTGGTCTGGATCGGCCACAATTTTATCCGATGGCACACCGACAATCCTCTATACCGGTATTGTAGCAAAAAATGATACTAACCCGAATAACATACTATGGACTCAAGTACAAAACATAGCGTATCCCAAGAACGTGTCGGATCCGCTCTTGGTTGAATGGGACAAACCGGATTACAACCCAGTAATTCCAATCGGTCCTGGAGTTAATGGAACTGCATTTCGAGACCCGACAACGGCATGGTATAATCCAATAGACAAGCATTGGAGGCTTGTAGTTGGTAGCAAATGGGACATGAAAGGCCAGGCTCTCTTGTATAGAAGCAAGGATTTTAAAAAATGGGTCAAAGCAAGGCACACGTTACATGCCGCTAGGGGAACGGGTATGTGGGAGTGCCCTGATTTTTTTCCGGTAGCGGTTAAGGGTTTACAAGGCGTTGACACATCAGTGAACGGTAAAGGTGTTAAACATGTGCTCAAGGTTAGCTTAGACTTGGATAGGTATGAGTATTATACCATCGGTACATATGATATTAGGAGGGATAGATTCACGCCGGATGGCACGTCGAAAGATAACAAACACGGGTTGAGGTATGATTACGGAAATTTCTATGCCTCGAAGACATTTTATGACCCGCTTAAAAAGAGAAGAATTTTGTGGGGATGGGCAAATGAATCGGATACTGTTGATGAAGATAACACGAAGGGCTGGGCTGGAGTTCAGGTAATAATTTTACTGGCTACATAATCTTTTTTGTTAACATTTTTGTAAATAAGTAAATCGTATTTAATAATTGAGTAATTTTTACTATAAAAAATATATATATTTCAATCAAAACCCCCTTCCAATTAAATAGATACGTACGTCTCTCTGTATTTTTTTTTTTCACAAAGCTTTGCAACTGCAGGGTTTGAACGGATATGATTATATTACTAATATTAGTTAGATGTATTCAAATTTAATGTTTTTTTTTCTTATTTTGGTTGTGTAATTGTAGTTGATCCCAAGGACAGTTTGGTTAGATCCAAGTGGGAAGCAATTATTGCAGTGGCCAGTGGAGGAGCTCAATTCTCTCAGAGGAAAACAAATCAGTGTTAAAAGCAAGACAGCCATCATGGCAGGGAACCCCCTGGAAGTGAAAGGAATTCAAACTGCTCAGGTATAAATTTAATAATAAACATTATTGTCAAGTAGATAATTTGATTTGTTAAAAATAACTTTTGTTTTGCGCCTTTTTATAAAAGTGATATTTTCATTTTAATTAAAAGATGCATACAACATTTGTTCTGCATTAGAAAGGTTTTGGAAACAAAGATGATAAATTGGTGGTGCACTTATTTGTAACAAAGAAATAAATAGCTGCTCTATCTATGTGCCCCTTTTCGAATCTGAAACTACTGATTAGCTAGTTCTAAATTACTAGTTCTTAAAAAAAAATCTGTCATCAATTTCTTTATGGCAGATCAGTGTTCTAAATAGCGCCGCTATAGCGTTTTTGGACCCTAAACGCTAAGCTATGGCATGAAAATACGCTAATTGCACTACGGCCGCTATAGCGGTAATAGCCGTCCGCTATAGCACATAGCGTGTAGCGCGCTATTTGCGCGCTATGCATATTGGGCTTTTTTAGACAATTTATATGAGCTTAAATAAAGATCCATAAAATTTATTTTGTATAGAAAAAAAAAATAGAATGATTCATGATGCTTAAGATATTTTGTATAGAAAAATATCGATGGTTTATGATATTATTATGGATATTTTGAACCATAGACTTTTGTACTAGTTCAATATGAATATTATAGCTTCTTAATTAATTTGGTGTTATTTATTGTTCTATGAAACTTTAGATAATGTTAATATATAGTACAAATATATAATATAATTTTTGTAAAAAAAAAAAATGCTATTTGGAATAGCTTCCGCTATAGCTACGCTATTCGATATAGCTTTTTTTGTAGCCTTCCCGCTATGACGCTATAAACGCTATTTAAAACATTGTGGCAGATGTTAATTTAAAAATTGCTTGGTAGAATCCAAATGCATGGCTCTGATTTGAAAGAGAATTAAATTTCTCCAATTCCATAATTTCTTGTTTTCTAAAAAAAATTCCATAATTTCTTAGATTTTTTTAAAGGAAAAAAAAAAACAGAATGACAATTCCAAACTTACCTGATAATTAATTAGATACAGGGATTCAAGTTGAACTCGATCTGTTGTCTCTAGAAAGAATTTTCTAACTTCAAATAATTTCCAACATATAGGCTGATGTAGAGGTGACATTTGATGTATCGGGCTTGGACAAAGCAGAGCCATTTGATCCGAAATATATGTACGATGCACAGGCTTACTGTAAAATCAATGGTGCAGAGGTAAAAGGAGGAGTAGGTCCCTTTGGTCTTTATGTTTTGGCTACTTCAGATTTGCAAGAGAGAACAGCAGTGTTTTTTAGGGTTTTCAAATCAGAGAAGAAACATGTGGTGCTCATGTGCAATGACCCCACCAGGTATGTTTGTTTCTTTCTCGTGAGTTTTCTTTTCACTTATGCTGTTATGCGTATGACAGAAAGATACAATTTTGTATCACCATGGCCATTTGTTATTTGGTACTATTTTCCTTGCTTGAAAAAAATTGTTTAAAATCTATTTGAGTTGTATTAATTAGTTGCTTCAGCTGTCCTTTTGAGAACTATTGAATTAATAATGCAGTACCAAAATTTTCCATACCCCGTTAGACTTGAAAAATATTACTGGTAGACGAGAATTTACAACAAACAATTATTGAACAGTATGCATGTTTTGGTGTTACAGATATTTAGATGGTGTATAACTGTGGGAGATATTTTGAATTGTTAGATTAGTGGCTAATTAAGTGGATTGTGACAAAATTTTAAGAAGGATTAATTAGTCTATAGATAGGCATTATATCATGTGAAATAGACAAAAATAATAGAAAAATAATTATTTCCTTTTTTTTTGATAAAAGTGGAACAATGTCCTCCTATTTCATTTGAAACATAATAAGCAAATCTAACTAACATTACAAAAGTATTGATCTAACTTACAAACTACAAATACCATACCACCGCTATAACTACAATAGACAAATGCTTCAGTTTTACTCATAACCAAAATAACAAACAATAGCGCAGGTATAAAAGATAACATCAGTATCATCATAAAATTTCATCAATCTCTTTCACACCCATAAATGACCACTAGATCCACCACTTCCTGCTGTTGATCAATTACCTGAAAAGGAAAGGCCATCAACCTAATCTATTACTCACTAATCAAATAGTCTATATGACATGCCCTCTAATCATTTCAATTGAAATGCTTTAAAGGTATGGTTGTATCTATAAACCAAACATCTTCCAATTTGGTACCTGAAAATAGGAAGTTATTTTATAAAGATTTATCTCCATAGAAAAGCTGCAACAGAGCATGACACAAGCTAAGTGATATATATATACTGTTTTAGGCTAACCACAAAACACACATGATGGATCTAGCTCCATGCCATGCTCTTTTCAATATAACATCTTTTGTTATTTTCTTTCTTTTAACCTACCATTGAAATATTTTTCATTTTAAGTGAGTTTTTTTTCATGTCAAATTATATCATATTTATGATTGATAATTCTCCCATATTGTAACTAAGTATAAAAATAATGTATAGTGAAAACACCTGGAGATTCCATCTCCATATAATTTGATCCTCTAACGGCAGCCTAATGGTAAAAGAGGAAACTTTTTTGTTGTTGCAATCATACCATTCTTGTAGATAATTACCTGTTAACAGTCTTCTGAAAGGAATATTTATACTATTTTTCATATAAGCCTTATCTACTGACATATTAGGATCTATGGTGCCTTTTCTTTTAATTCAAAAGTAACTCAATAACAGAATCTTGTATTATAGTAGTAGTATATGGTGCCTAGATTTTTAATGCGCACGCCAGTTTCCATATATGCATCAGTATCCCTTTTGAAGGGATATTTGAAGTAGCCTAGAGAATCCTTTTGACAGATGACTATCTCCAAAGGTAACTTGAACAAGGAATTGTTATTGGATGCCTTTTTATAGTGGATCATAGGCCACTAGAGGAACCAAGTACTGTGTGTATATTATTAGATTGCGACATCCAACAGTGCTTGTAGTAGTTATAGACAGCTCTTTCGATCTTGTGCTTTCTCCTCACACCTTTACCTGTTTGAGGTAAAAGGGATAGTGATGACTGATGAGCATCACACTAAA
Source organism: Carex parvula (assembly GCA_025461045.1). Classification (NCBI taxonomy): domain Eukaryota; kingdom Viridiplantae; phylum Streptophyta; class Magnoliopsida; order Poales; family Cyperaceae; genus Carex; species Carex parvula. Next base: position 31,977 of record JAJGRW010005252.1, read on the forward strand.
ATCTTAAAGTAGGCTTTAATAAGTTGGTATCCATCTTCTAAAGTCAAATCATGTTTATCCCTTTTGAAGGGATATTTGAAGTAGCCTGGAGAATCCTTTTGACAGATGACTATCTCCAATGGTAACTTGAACAAGGAATTGTTATTGGATGCCTTTTTATAATATAGTGGATCATAGGCCATTAGAGGAACCAAGTGTGTGTATATTATTAGATTGCGACATCCAACAGTGCTTGTAGTAGTTATAGATAGCTCTTTCGATCTTGTGCTTTCTCCTCACACCTTTACCTGTTTGAGGTAAAAGGGATAGTGATGAGCATCACACTAAAATCTTAAAGTAGGCTTTAATAAGTTGGTATCCATCTTCCAAAGTCAAATCATGTTTATGCTTTTTTAAGTATTAATCACAATAATACATCTCTAAGTTCCATTTTGAAGTATAAACACCTTGATAGGTTATTGAATGGTGCAGTAAAATTGTCAAAAGATAATGAATTATGTGTTAAGACAAGATTATATGCAACTTTGTATCAATTATTGTTGCTGATGAAACTCCCCTGTATAACCATTTTTTGGTAAACTGCATAACTTCTCATAATTGTTTAGTTTTTATATTCTTATGTTTAAACTTGAATAATTAAGTGAGTTTCTTTTCTTCCTTGAACAAACAGTTCGACTCTTGCACCGAAAGAGTATAAACCAACCTTCGCTGGCTATGTCGATGTCGATCTAACCAAGTCTAGCACGATATCTCTAAAGACTCTTGTAAGTTCACTCCACCTTTTTCTTCATTTTCTTAAATAGGAAAAAAGAAAAGAAAAGTCACATTTGCCTTTTTATCATCTATTTAAATTGCAAAACGCTTTTCCTAAGTTTGTTTTATTTTATTTCTTATTTCTTTCATTCTAATTTGCATCTCTATAAAACCAACAAATTAACCCTGGAGAGATTTGTGTTAATAATTCATTTAACCCTCTCTAACTCTGTCGTTTTTTTATTTGATCCGGGGTTAGCTTGACAACTCGGTTGTGGAGAGTTTTGGGGCAAAAGGCAAGGTGGTGATATCATCAAGGGTATATCCGACGCTCGCTCATGGTGATAATGCGCATTTGTTCATCTTCAACAATGGTGCAACTGATATTAAGGTCACCAAACTTGATGCTTGGGAGTTGAAGAAGCCACTTATGAATATCGGTCTTTAGAATTATATTTTGGCAGTTCAATTTTCGAGTTTAAAATGCAGTTTCAGTAGTTTTATTTTGACGCTTAGAATAACTCCCAAGTTTAAAATATGCTTGAATACCTCTATAGTTCCTACAGTATACCTACAATAAAAGTTTTAGTTCGTATTTCATTGTCTTGTTATCTTGCATTTAATTTTTTCTTCCATCTCCTATATGTGGCTCCAATTTAAAAAAGGAAAGTCTTTGTCTAAGCAATAGATGTTTTATTTAAAGAAAGAACTTAATTAGGGGCAGTCTATTTTGATCCTTTGAATCCATATGAAAAAATGGATGAAGACTTGAAATATAATGCATTTGCATACAAACTATTGAGAGATATGAACAGAATAAGACCCTAAGAAATAATTTGGAAGTTTTTTAAACCTCCTTTCAAATCCAAAGTAGAAATGACCATCTCCATTAATGTAGTTTGTAACAAGTGAACTACTCTTATGTCTGGTCCCTGGTCAATTACATTCTTTCACTAGTTGTGCAATATTTTATTCATACTTTTGTTTTGCTTTTCATAGAGCGTGCTCAGAAATACTTCCTAGAAAAGCTACGCTTGATGAAACAGATGATAAAACGATTCTAGAAAATAATTCTTTCTTCGTTTGCACATTTCACACACTGGCTTTTACAATTTAAGACAGAAGTCCCTAGTGTAGGGCGTTACTAGTGGATGCGTCCTCTGCTTTTTGGGGTTATGGCAGGTTACTCTGCCAAAGCAGGGGTGGTGGGTGGGGTAAAGAGTTTAACAGAGGAGTGTTGGATTCATGTAACACACAAACTCTAGAATCAAAACAGCACTGCATATGGTTCGTGCACTGTATGAAGCCAAAACTAATCTGTTAAAATCTTTACCCGGATAAAATATGAAACTGAGAGTTCAGTTCACAAACTAGCTAAATTTATAGATGGTTTAATATGCTTTTTACCAGTTGTCTTGTCGTATTCTCATGATATTGCAATTTAAATTAAAAAGAATGGTGCTAAACAGCTATATGTCCGACTCACAATTAATAGAAGTTGAATGCCAATTTCTCAAGTCTCAACAAAACAAGGATTGTTTGCAAAATAATTTAAATGAGCGAAATCTTATAATTCCTAACAACTGGGGGGCGTGTATCGTTTCAGGACTGATAATAATCATATTGTTCAAGTATGAACTTGTAAAACGCCCCTTTTGTTCAAGGGGGAATTTCGTATGCCCCTCAAAAATCTCAAAATTACGCATTCCCCCTCTAAAATTCATAATATCATATTTACCCATCTAAATTTCAAGAACTCGCAAATTTACCCAATTTGTTATTTTTTTCTATTAAAACTCATTTTAAATTTATAAAGTACCCATTTTAGTCTTATTAAAAAATGAAAAAATATGTATCGTGTTTAAGAGAAATGTTCAGTTTTTTAATTGGTCGGTTATGAGGGCAATTAACTTAGTTTTTTAACTTGTGAGGTGCACATAAGCGGATGCCTAAATGTTGCTATATATGCCCCACAAATAGAGAAATGATTCTTAAATTAGAAGATTGAACATTTTTTTTTACACAAATTATAATTTTTAAATTTTAATAAAGGATAAAATAAGAACTTTAAAATTTATAAAAGTCTTAAATAAAATAAGACAATAAATTAGATAAATTTGTAAATTTTTAAAATTTAGAGGAGTAAATATGATATTTTGAATTTTGGAGGAGATACGTAATTTGGAGATTAAAGAGACACGTGACGATTCATTCCACGCGGCTCCCGGGCACCTAAACATCCCCCAATGGCACAACCATCTCCAATTTAGTTTGTAAAAAATGAACTCCTTGTAGGTCCTAAATTTAAGGTTATATTTTTTCAAAGAAATTTTCTTTGGAAAAGTAACATGATTGGTCCCTGCTCAATTACATTAATTCTTTCACTAGTTGTGCAATATTTTAGTTATATTTTTTATTTGCTTTTCATAGAGCTTGTTTTGAAATATTCCAAGAAAAGCTCTGATAATGAGATGAATCTACACATTTCACACACTGGCTTTTACAAATTTAGACAGAGGCCTCCAGTGCAGGGTGTTCTCAGTGGATGCGTTCTACCCTTTTTGGGTGTTATTGCCAAGCAGGGTTTGCGGCAATACAAAATTTATAAGTGGTTCATTTGATTTTTACCAGCTGTCTTGTTGTATTCTCATGAATCATGATGTTGCAACTTGAAATAAAAGGATGGTGCTAAACAGCTATATATCCAACTCACAATTAATACAAGTCAACTGCCAATTTCTCAACAAAACAATGATTGTTTAGAAAATGATTTAATGAGCGAAAGGGCCACGCAGCGCACAGACTATATAATGAAAACAACGTTGTATATGGTTCGTGCACCGCGTGAAGCCAAAACTGCTCTATTAAAATCTTTACCCACCGCTTTGTTTAATTAAATACATTTGCGAAAATAATTTTTTTTTTTTTTTAGATTAGCGCCTCCCTTTTGAGCAACACGTTAATCAAACTTGAATGGAAAGGACCATTTGAGTTTTCAACAACTAAGTTTGTCGTAGTTTCATAAATCAGTGTAAAAAAAAAAAAAAGACTGGTTCAAAGGAAAAAAAAATCATTTCTCAAAAATTGAAAAGATCTCCTTTGCACGTGTATTTAAGAAAACAAATCATGTCAGGGATAGATTCTAATGATTGGAATTTTGATGGGTAAGTATTCAAATATTAAGTTTGTATGAGAAAATATAACATTTGTTGAGTTTTGATAGGTATATATCCAGTTTATAGGTATATTTCAAAATCATTGTTATTTATGGTTCCGAACTATTCAAAAACACCGGTTTTCTATCTATCTAAAAAATAGTAAATATTTTCTAAAAAATGTAAAATTTGGTCTCCAAGCACATTTCAATATGGATATCTTGTTAAGCGGTTCGGATCGACTGTTTAGTCTTTAAAAATGGAAATATGAGAGTAATGTAAAACAAGATCCTTACTTCGCAACTCACCATAGCCCATCTCATACATATATATATATATATATATATAGAGAGAGAGAGAGAGAGAGAGTGGCTAATATCAAAACGTTTGTTCCTAGCCATCCGGTGCTACCAAGTGGTTTTATGATTTTCAAAGTTCAAACAATCGATCCAAACCGTTCAATATGATGGATATATTAAAATGTGCTTGGAGACCAAATTTTATATTTTTTGGAATTTTTTTAATATTTATTAAGATGGTTTGAAAATCGCTGTTTTGAAGTTTTTTTCGGCACCATTCAAAACAGTGATTTTCAAACCATCTTAATAGATAGTAAAAATATTTCAAAAAATGTAAACTTTGGTCTCCAAGCATATTTTAATATAGATTGAACATCTAACGGTTTGGATCGACTATTTGAACTTTGGAAATTAGAAAATTACTTGGTAGCACCGGAGGCTAGAAACAAACATTTTGATATTAGCCACTCTCTCTCTCTCTCTCTCTATCTATCTCTAATTCTCTATATATATATAGAGAGAGAGAGAGTAGAACTAGGGTGTTCCTAAGTTTACCAAACCCCTTTGTGAACTCAACTCTAAAATCTATTGGATTAGCTTCAAACGACGAATCCAAACCGTTGAAATCCTTCTACCTTAGGAGTGATGCATCTACATGCAAAAATTTTAAAATAATTTTGTATAGAGGCAAGTGGTCAAAAGGCGTCCAATAAAAATGAATGCATTAAAATTAATTTATAAACTTTCTAATTTTGACAACTTGACTTTATACTAAGTTAATTCAAAACTTTAAAATTTTCGCATGTAGACGCATCACTCATAAGATGGATTTCAACGGTTTAGATTCATCGTTTGAAGCCAATTCAATAGATTTTAGAGTTGAGTTCACAAAGAGGCTCAGTGAACTTAGGAACACCCTAGTTCTACTATATATATATATATATATATATATATATAGAGGAGGGATCAAGTTACAACCATTTGAGTTACAACAATCATTTTTTACATTTTGAAATTCCAAATCGTCGATCCAAACTGTTCAACATGATCTCCACAATAAAATGTGCTTCCAGATCAAATTTTCCATTTTTTTCAATTTTTTTTACTATTTATTAAGTATTTTACAAAAACTAGTCAAATTCAGACCATTGAATTTTGTACCTATCTTAATAATGGTTGTTGTAACTTTATTGTAACTCAAATTTGTTGTAACTTGATTCCTCCTCATATATATATATAGGCTATGGTGAGTTGTGAAGTAAAACGTCGTTTTACTTCACGCCATATTTTCATTTTCAAAATCCAAACAACTGATCCGAACCGTTCAACTTTTTCTAAATATTAAAATGTGCTTGGAGGCTAAATTTTACATTTTTTGGAATTTTTTTACTATTTATTAAGCCATTTTGAAATCGCTAACCCACTGTGAACAGTAAAAAACAGTAAAATTTTCTGGACCACCGGATCAGCGATTTTCAAAGTGGCTTAATAAATAGTAAAAAAATTCAAAAAAATGTAAAATTTAGTCTCCAAGCACATTTCAATATAGAGAACATGTTGAGCGGTTCAGATCGGTTGTTTGAATTTTCAAAATAAAAATATGAGCGTGAAGTAAAAATGACATCTTACTTCACAACTCACCATAGCCCAGCTCTCTCTATATATATATATATAGATGGAATTCATATGACCAACGGTACCGTAAAATGGAATATTTTACAATTACTTGATCTAGACCGTTCTTTTTAACTTGGCACGAATCTCAAAGCCCAATAATACTGCCCCCTCAGTCATCTCGAATCCCAAACCGTTCAACATGATCTATCTTCATGATTCACCATAGCCTATCTCTCTATATATATATAAAAGATGTGCCACTTTAGTACCGTATTTTAATATATAAAATAATATTATACTTATTTAATAATTTTTAATTTCCTCATGGAATTATTATATTTCAAACTTTCTAAATGAGGTCTACTGCTTTAGTACCGTTTTTAGATGATAAAGAATTCTATTATAATTATTTAATAAATGGATGGGAATATCTTGACAACGACATATAATGTCACACGATATAATTTGTCTGATTTGTATTAAACGCTCACAATCTGATGTGACTTTTTAACAAGAAATTTTGAAATTTGAATCGAATGGTTCACAATGTGTGTCATAGTTATAACACCATTATAACTATATGACAACAGACATGAACTCTTTTAAAATATGTGAAACAGAGAAGGAGAGAAAATATATTTTCCAATGTTTGTTTTGCAGAAAATCCTCCAAGTTATTGTTTATCTTTAATATAGAGTACATGATGCTACTTTATATTACTAGATATTATCTTCATTTGTTCTTAATTGATTTTGTCAAAAGCGCACCCTCGATCTTAACTCGTAAATATATACACATACAGGAGAAATCCAGGCAGTGTTCAAATTCGATAACACAAGGTACTGTAGCCAGCCCAATTGGAATTTAGAAACTTAAAAGCGGGTTGTGGGAATTTCGCTAGTCCTACTGAAATTGGCCCAAATTTAAAATGGATCATAACGGAATTCGAACCCCAATCCTTTATTAGGGAATTCGAAACCCAATCCTTGTCCCTTCTAAACTCAAAAGTTGTAATACTTCAGGGAATTCGAACCCCAATCCTTGTCTCTTCTGATATCAGTGTCCGAACCTTTGTCCTCCTTTCCGTGGACATTCATTCCTTGTGTTCGTTTTTTTTGAGGTGGGGTTTTGGTCCAAAGACCGTTGGACCAGTCTCATTCAAAACCCAAAACCGGTTCTAAACCGTCTGACCAGTGTCAAAATTCTCACGAAAGGCTGATTCACGGAATTCACATTTATTATGTTGCCAATAATTTGCACGATTCTCAATATAAATGTAACGATTTGTATCCGGCTTTGGATTGGATTTTGTTATGGGGCACATTACTTTAGGTGCCAGCTATATTATAATTAACATCTTCCACTAATAAAATTGTACGAGTTTGGATGCATTTTTGGATAAATATGAGCTTTTCCAACCTGGAAACGATAAATGCTTCATTAGCATCTTGGTGGATACAACTGGCGCTATTCAAGCAAACATAGATTAGCGCCTGTTTAATTATAAATTGGAATATTAGGCAGTGGAAAGCACTATTATGGTTTGAATCAATTCTCTATATTTTGTTCGTGCCAGTATTTGCTGAAAATTGTTTTACCCGGCTATAACTGGCTTTTATTTCTGATCTAATTGTTTTTATCCGTCCGATTAGAAAACGAAAATAGCTTAGAAATAAAAAAAATATGATTCTCATGAAAGAATTGTTTCACTCGCATATATATAAATATATATATTCTGCAACTGTTTACATGGACTCGAGATCCCTTCCATTTTAAAATGTAAATTAAAACATACAGAAATGTTTTATAAATCAGTTTCCAAAATAAAAAGAAAACCAGACACTTATTTGGGTATCTTCCTCCTAAGATCATGAAGGATACATTGTGCGACACAGTACGCAATGGACTGAATGGTGACCATCGGATTAACTCCGATCGCAGTCGGCACGATGCTAGAATCCGCCAGATACAACCCTTCAATTTCCCAACTCTCGCCTCTCTCATCCACCACCGATGTCTTCTCATTCACCCCCATCCTACAACTCCCCATCTGATGTGCTGAGCAAACTGGCGTCGTCAGCCCTCTAATATCTTTCCCCTTCGCCATCTCTACAAATTTTTCAAAATCATGTGGGCTCACTGATTTTGGTTTTACCCTATCACCTTCGTTATGTTGAGTCCCTACTTCCTCTGCTCCAGCTGCAGCCATAATTCTTATCATTTTCTCTATGCCCTTTTGCAACATTTGTTCGTCACATGGGTCCATATTATATCTGATATAACCTGATGAGTCGATCGTGCCAGATCCCCTGTCCCGAGCCAATGCAAATATATGTGCTGTGTGTGAGAAGCGTGTCATCCGGTGCTTAAAATCTGCACTTGACACCCATGGTGTTAGTGCAGAGAACATGCCAGGATGTAAGGCTGGGGTCTGGATCAATGCTCCATAACCATCCTTTGATTGTACCTTGGTCATGGCTGTAAGGATTGCTCCTTCATAGCTCTTTTTTGTACAATTTGGGAATTGTCCCCACACCATTACCACGGGATGTAGGTGTAGGTGTTTTCCTATATTGGGATTCTTGAGCCCGCTTCTCTTTAGCAACACTGGTGTGTTGATCGCTCCACAAGCCACAACTGTCACCTTGGATTCCACCAAAAATGTCTTATCACTGGTTCCATCCCCATACTGGCATAGCACCCCTGCTGCCACTCTCCTCTTATGACCTCTGTCTTCATGCACAACTTGAATGGCTTTGCATCCAGTGAGGATTTTTCCATTGCCCGACTCTACCAAGTCAACTAACCATGTCTCATCAGTACCCTTCTTAAGACCATGACGACAGCCGAAACAACACCAACCACAATCATGATTGCGAGGCGCATTGCATGGTATGTCATGTACCATATACCCAAGTTCATTGCAACCTCGGCGAAGCACTTCCGTGCTCAGGCTCTCACATTCTGGTGGAACCTTGCCTATTACCACTCCCATGCGCTCGCATACAACATCCATGGCCTCTGCATAAGCCTCACTTCCAAACAGGTCTAGCCCATACTCATTGCGCCATTCAGAAACGACATTGTCGGGGGTTCGAATACATGCAGACCAATTGATTGCTGATCCTCCACCAACAGTGGAGCCAGCAAGGACCACAATGCTCATATCTTGTGTTCCAACAACTCCACTACCTTCATACATTTGATCCATAGAAGGACCTTCCAATAGTGAGAGATTGGAGCGTGCATTGTAACCGCCTTTCTCGATGACAACAACATTATATCCTGCGAGTGCAAGGACACCTGCTACCACCCCTCCACCGGCACCTGAACCGATGATCACCACATCGCAGGTTATAGTTGTGGGTTTGGATTTCTGGGCTGAGATGGGATCTAGCAAAAGCTGCAAATTACAGGCCTGGACTGGACAAAGAGGGCCCATGCGATCTGCGTCTGATTGGGAAGTAGATATTTGTATTTGGTTTGCAAGCCCTGGATCCGGACCGCAATAATCCAGTGCTTTCCAGGCATGGTTTCGTTCACCTCGTCAAGCTGCTCCAGTTAAGAAATTAAAATTGTATGAGTTTGTATTATATAATACTTCGAAAAATGAGACTAGTATAATGAAATATGTAGTTTTTATAATGAAAAGGTGGGGAACTAGACATCTACATCAACTTCATAAGATATGTTTGGTCTAATTCATGGCATATCTTGTGAAAGATATTTAATAGAGCAAGCAGCCAACAACCAGTCAGAGTTAGGACTATTGACTGGTTAGCATATATAGTTAGCTAGAGGAATTGTTAGTTGTAACAGACTGTATTAGTTGTAGCTGATTGTAACTAATCCTTATATAAGGACATACAGTGTGTAAACAAATCACAATTATCCTTTTACTTTCTTATATATATGTTCTTTGCTGTGAAATGAACATATCCTTAAACAACATGGTGAAGATTTTAACAGAGTAGTTTTGACTTCATGCAGCACACAAACCATATGTAACACACTATATTGATTCTATAGTTCGTACACTGCATGAAATGAAAACTTCTATGTTAAAATCTTTACCCAAAACAACATACATATATACCTGGGTAAAAAGATGAGATGTACTAGAAACTTCATTGTCCAGAATAACATCCTCAAATGATAGAAGTAACTGTTGGACCAATTTGTTACTATTTCCTCACGGCGCTTTGCCTCCACCTGAGAAAATCTCTGGAAATATGGAACTTGGCTGGATAAACTCTTCATCCCGCACAATATAAATGTGCCGTACCACGTCGACAACAACCACAATACCGTTCGCAACAACCACAACAATGGATGCCGCAATTTTCCGGAGAAATATCCTCCCAGCTGCATTTGTTTATTTAATTTAGTATTATTATGGCCAAATTTGAAAGTATAAGATCAATATTACAATTAATTCAGTTAAACAAACCAATTTATAATTTCAAGAGCATACTTACAATTTCCGGTGTTCCAACCATCGAGGCAGCGGTTTGGAAGAAGTTCTGTACTGATATATTACAATCAGAGGGGGCATCGATAGACGGCACAAAGGTGTCACAAATGGCAGTGATAGATTCCATCTCGCGAGCCGTCAGGCGCTTGTTTAGTTGAGTTTGGACCTGAATCGGATCATTTGTGATGGTTTTGGCAACTTTACCATCAGAGGCTCCTAGGAGAGAGCTCTCTCTAGAGTCATTAATTCGATCTGCATGACCTTTCCGCTTAGCTTTATTTTCTTTCATGGTTTTATATATGTGTGCAGATTGTTATTCAAAAGGTTGATATGATATTTATCAGAATGTTGTGACGACTTATATAGATCTCATTTAAGAACTATTCCCTTTGGTAATGCGTCGTGTAGCGAGTAGTTGTCCTGTTAGAAAGAAAAGCATGTTTATGATTGCACCTATCACCGGTACCTATGGTCTGGTCATAACACCGAGACAAGGCGAAGGTACATAGAGGGATACGTGTCGATTTCATTCTGTTCAATTATGTTTATTTGGTAGTCGGAAAAGTTGATTATTAATAATTTCTGTATAATGAGATTGCAGTTTCGCCAATTTGGCCTAAAGTTCTAAATAATACAACAAGTCCCTAATATTGCTACTGGAGAAAGTTTAAAAAATTTTAAAGAAAATTAATATAAATAATCCACTTATGAGTGCATAATGAATTCATAAATTAGTTAGAATTTACTTGAAAATAGGTCAAATATTTTGATCGAGGAGGGTTCCAATATCCCATGCATTTCATACCTCATCATGCCTCATGTTTTATATCTTAATTTTCAAACACTACTAGAATAATCGTTTTTTTGCATGCCCGGCACCAGTTTTTTGCATGGTTGTGATGGCTCATGCAAAAAGAAATGGCGTTTGTTGACTTTTTAAACTTGTTGCATGCGAATCGCCATGTAACAGGTATCGCATGCAATTGTGTGAAGCGCAACCATGCAACTGTGTGATGTTCGGCCATGCAAATAAGTTTTGTAAGGTCAGATATTATAATTAATTCGAGGTCCATGCAACAACTCAACTCCATGGACATGCAACTACTTAAAAACTTAGTAGTTATTATATTTAATTAAGGTCCATGCAACAATTCAACTCCCTTCTCATGCAATTACTTAACCACTTAGTAGATATTATATTTTATTAAAGGTCCATGCAACTGCTTAACTCTGTGCCATGTAAATAGTCCACTATCACTCGCATGTAAATAGTCTGGACTGAAGTTCGAAACAATTGCATGGGCTAAACCATTCAATAGTTTACTTACTGGACACAGATTCATTTATGTTTATTTGATATCTCCTTTTCAATGAAGCTTTTAATTAAAATTCACAACAGCACGAATAATAGCAGTATATAGTAATTCAATACTTTGATAACTTAATTAAATTCTTGCATTTAGAACAAACCTTCCAAAATAATGGAGGAACAAAAACAATTGTACAAAAGATGTATCAACACACATACAACTTTTGATTAACCAATATTGAAACTCTTGAACGGAAGCATATCGAGGTCCTAGAAACCAAATTCATCCTCATCTTGGTCCATGTCCAACTCTTCGTCACTTGAAAGTTCAATTTGGTTGACCTCTTCCTCATCCTCATCCTCATCCTCATCTTGCGACATTGCATCGTCTACTAGCTCGAACTCACCTTCAAGAGGGGCCAAACCATCCTAATCAAATTCTTCGCCATTTGAAACCTCAATTGCATGATCCGGCATTTCATCTTGGAAAAATTCTAGGTTAGCATCGACTTCGTCATCGGCACGAAACCTCCCCTTCGCGCTAGTTTTCATTGCCACCCACCATTGTTGTCTTTCAACTTTATCCGATGCGTAAGGAAGGTAGAAAACTTGGATTGCTTGAGGTGCCAATATAAATGGTTCATAATTTTTAAGACGAGAAGCATGTTTAACCTCCACAATTCCATGTTGGTTGTCCACCCTTACACCATTTGTTATGTCAAACCAATTACACTTAAAAAGAACGACCTTGTTGAATCCATCATAATCTAGCTCAATTACCTCTTGGAGAAGTCCATAGTAGTCTTGTGGTGTGTCATTTCCATCCCACTCCCCTTTAATGCAAACACCGCTACTATTTGTTGACTTGTTTTGCCCATATGCTTCCGTGTGAAATCGAAAGCCGTTAACTTCATATCCACCGTAGCATTTCACTTGTTTTTGTGGCATGAGTGCAGCCTTTCGGATGTAGAGGTCGCAATCACGATCGGATAGTACCTTCTTCCGTAGCCAATCTGCGAATCTATCTTCACGAACTTTGTCCAATTGCTGTGCCGATCTGGCTTGTCCAGAGTTTAGCATGCATGCATCAAACTCTCTACACATTCAAACATGTCAAAATACAAGAGATTAAGGTTGTGTTTAGAATAGGTACTTTTGAAATCATCAAAATAAACATGTCATAAGATTGTACCCTAGAAATTTATTTTTTATTTCTGAACAATTGAGGATGACATATGTGTGTGCAGCTTTAAATTCCTTCTCATCGAGAGTCCTTCGGTCCGACCGTGTCCAAAAACGTCCCGCATTATCAAATATCGATAGGCGTCTCCGCGGAGTGTTACTCGTTCCAACCCCTTGTTGCTTAGTTTTAGAATTCTCCGCAAAATAACGAGTGCAAAATGAACCAATTTCTTTAACAATTGTTGCCTCGACGATTGAACCCTCGACACGCGCCTTGTTCGTGACCTTCTTCCTCTGTTCTTTGTTTCGTCTGTAACAATTACAAGTGTTTAGATATGGAAGCAATAAGTGAATCACAAAGAAAGAGATTAAGAAAACACATACCTTTCACATGCATAGTCGAGCCCCTACCGGTCCACCCAATCTAGCCTCTTCACACACATGGACCACAAGATGCTCCATAGAATCGAAAAATGCCGGAGGGAATATCTTTTCCATTTTGCACATTGTGACCGCAATATCCTTTTCTAATTGATCGATACGGGATGGATCAAGCTCCTTGGCACAAACCTCTCTAAAGAAGCTTGAAATCTCGCACAAAACATCCCATACGTAATCAGGGACAAAGTCTCGAAATGCAACCGGAAGAAGTCGCTCCATGAACACATGCAAATCATGGCTTTTTAGCCCATTTAATGTGTTTCGTTTTGAGGTTTACACATCTTGACCAACTCGATGCGTATCCATCGGGGAACTTGACATTCTTCTTGAGCCAAATTAAAACCTTCCTCTTATTTTGTGGAGAGAGTGTGAAGGGAGCCTTTGGTTTTTGCATTTTTCCGGGATGATCCGGGTACGGTATTAGATTCTGAATGGAACGATTGCAAAGAAGAGCCAAATCTTTCCGCGCCTTTTCATTATCCTTAGTTTTTGGCCCCCATGCCTAGAACTGTGTAAATCAAATTTTCTGCTGAAATTCTTCTCCACATGCATCATGTCAATGTTGTGTTGCAACAAATTGTCTTTCCAATACGGCAAGCTCCAAAAAATACTCTTCTTTGTCCAATGGTGGGTGACACCATAACCTGGAAACTGGTCAAGGCCAATCTGTTTACCCCATTTCATCCTCCCTAGTTTATTTACCATCGCTAGCCGCTCCTCTCCCGTTATTTTTCGTGATGGTCGATCAAAATCTACCATACCTTTTTGGAAATTATTCTTATCGCGACGAAATGGGTGATCTAGAGGCAATAAGCATCTATGACAACCCCACCATGTAAATTTCCCACCATACTTTAGTCGGAATGCCTTTGTTGCACCCAAGCAATGAAAACATGCTAATCGGCCTTTAGTACCCCACCCACTTAGCATCTCCAACGCGGGGTAATCGTTTATCGACCAAAGAAGTGTTGCTTTCATTGTGAAATTCTCTTGTTTAGACACATCCCATGTAACCGCTCCATCCTTCCACAATTTGTTCAATTCATCAATTAAAGGTTCAAGAACAATGTCAATGTCCCGACCCAGATGCTTAGGTCCCGGAATGACAAGCGCGAGAAACATGGTATCTTCTTTCATTATCATTCCGGGTGGTAGGTTATACGGAAAAACTAAAACCGGCCAACAAGAATATGGAGATGCATTTGAGGTGAATGGCATGAACCCATCCGTCGTTATCCCCAACCAAACATTTCTCACATCTTTAGCAAATGATGGATATTTCCGTGCGAAGTGCTTCCAAGCCTCACCATCTGCGGGGTGCACTATAATTCCGGGCTTCTCACGAAAACCTTCCTTATGCCATCTCATTTGGACCGCATTGAAGTGGGTCATGTACATCTTTTGCATTCTTGGGGTGATAGGTAGATAACGAAGTATCTTTTGTGCAACCGGTTTGGCATTCGTATTTGATCCCATTGGCTTATATCTCGGTGTATGACATACATCACAACTTGTCTTGTCCTCTCTATCCTTATAGTAGAGCATACAAAAGTTTGGGCATACGTCTATATTCTTATGCTCCATGCCGAGCGGCTCGACCAATCGATTGGCTTGATAGAAGTTTTCCGGCATTTTTCCACTAGGGGGAAGCACGCTTTTGATAAGACTCATCATCCCATCAAAGCATTTTTGGCTCAATTGATGTTCCGACTTCAATGCGAGTGCTTGTGTAACGGCCGATAAGATTGTGTGTGATTTGCATTTCAATTGGCCCGTCATGTTCTCTTCCCAAAGCGGTGTATCCGATGCGGCCATCATGTCGAAGAATCTTTTGGCCATTCCGGTAGGTGTATCCTCCTCCCAATTGAAATCTTGCCCAGCGGCTGCCATTACCATATCAGCTCCCACTTGATAATTGTCATTGATCAAATCTGATGGTGGATGGTGCGGGTCATGTTGAGATGTCTCCTCACGTTCCTCTCCGTGTGCGTGCCAAATTTCATATCCGGGACGAAAGCCGGATTGGTAAAGATGCATTCTCACGGTTTGCAATTCTTTGGTGTTGAGGTTTTCACATTTCATACATGGACATAAGATACATTCCTTGCCATTGAGGGGAGTCACAACCGAGGGGTCGGATTTCGCTAAATCAACAAATTCTTTCACACCCTTTATGAACTCGGGTAGTAGCTTTCCATTGACATTTAGTCGATTATACATCCATCTACGATCCGTTGCCATTTAACTATTAAATTGTTGGACAAGAGGTATGAGTTAGCAAATAATTTGACTACATTTGAAATATGGACAAATTATGGTAATAGTTTAATTTGGAGTATGTACAATAACAAATAATTGAAATAAATTAGCAAACATCAATTTTTTACTGTGAATAATAGAAATAGGGTATAGGTTTTGATAAATGTAGGACAAATTAACAAATCCCGGGACCGGTGTCAAATAATGACGTACCTCACTCTCTAAAAACGATTTGATATACAATGCCATTACAAGGAAAAAAACGAGCTCAAAAGAGTACTTACCTCACTCTCTAACCTCCAACGAACTGCAGCTCCCTTCTATGGTTCAGCGGATTAGAAAGACTCCAAGGGGTTTTCTCTGATCTTGGAATCTTGCGGCCAAATCACTAGCTAAAGACACGCTGTTTGGTTGGCTTTTTTGGCGGAGACACTATGACCTATTTTGCAGAGAGACCAAGTGTAAAAACGATTGATTAGAACAATGAAAACGACCTTTTGGGGTAAAATTACAGAGAGCAATTATTTTTTATATCGGACTGCCGATGTAAATGATGGTACATCCTTTTGGGGAAAAATTTGTTTTCTTGGCGTACCCCCAGTGTACGCATCATATTAAACTGCACCCTATGTAAATCCCTTCTCAGACATACACAATAAAAGAAAATGAAGACATGGAAAAGTTAAGAGCACATAGTTTTGACATAAGGCTCACATCCTACTTACTGTCTTCACATCCTACTTAGAAATTAATTAACATAGTTTGACAAATCACTATACGGCATCCAATACATCACAGTAAACACATCACATCCTACTTAATATTATTACAAATTACTGCTTCAATCTTGATCATGTGACTGCAGTGGATCGTCTCCCCCTCCCCCCCCCGCTGGCTCCCCCACCATCATTTCCCTTTGATGACCCCCCCTAAAAAGCAAGGAGAAAATGTTTGTTAACAATGATTCAAACATACTTAGTTGTTTTCATAAATGAGGCAGGATTGAGGTCAGGAACTTACGTGAAAAGTTGTAAGAGGCGCTCCAGTCCGCTTGAAGAGCTCTGCAAATAATTTTTTGTTTTGTTCCTCCTTCTTCTTAAACTCCTCACGGTCTGCATTGTGTCGGGCCTCTTGGGCAGCAATGTCAGCCAATAACCTCCTTCGTTCAGCTGCCACCTGAGACTTAATCATCACTACCACCTGAGACTTGGTGAATGTTGTACTCTCATCTTCAGCCGAGGTGGCAGTGCTCTTGGCATGATCCGACAATGTAGCATCCTCTTTAGCCAATTCTTTGTTCCCTTTGCATGTTCTCGACCGGTGTCGAACAAGCGGCCTTTAGCATCCTCTCCATCAACGGCAATATCCCATAGATCCTCGTCAGACATACGTGCATTGTAATTTTCCTTCAAATCCTCATATAGAGCCTGCATTTGACAAATAAGAATTCTAGTTTTAGTAATCACTTTTTGGGAATGAATTGGTTCAGGTCAGTGTGTAAGGGTACCGGGGATTTATAACAAAAGGGATAAAAGTAGGTTACCATTTTTTCTTCTGCCTTCTTGTTTACGTACACCTTTCCAGCGTGCGTTTCCTTCGTGTGAATACGATCGAAAACCTCCTTCAGAGTGACAGACGATCCCTTCTCAGATTCCTGCAGTTACAACATTTGTTAATGAGTTTTAAGTAATTAATAAACATAAAATTTGTCAATGAAAACCTACAAAATATAAAATAAAAGGTACCATCTTGCACTTGTGACGAAACAGTGACCTGGAACCACCCAGGTGATGGATGACCGACCCATCCTTTGTTTTGTTATTCTGGTTGGTGGATGACATTTTATCCCATTTATCCTTCGACCAAATAAGACACAACCCCTTCCAGTGTTGCGGATTCTTGCACCACTGAGGCGGGAAGTCTCTCCACAGTAACTTGTCCTCTGTGTATTTCTTTGTGTACTTGCCTCTCAGTACTACCAACTCACGACTGTATGCATCTGCTGCAATTGTCTCAAAGACTTGCAGACAGCGTTTCACGCTTTCCCCCTCCCCCCAAGAATAACTCTGCAAGAATTTTTTGAGTATTTCCAGCCTCGCCTTAACGGGAAACATATTGTAAGTCCTATATGGACCAGGCATATTCTCCAAAGTTAGGACCCTTATCGTGGCAACCACCCTTGTGCAAAGAGGAAGGGATGTGAACTCCGCATCACCGACAACAAACAATTGAGGTCTACTGCCAAAATGTGATGGTTTACGACCCTTGGCCATACCTCGGCCCCGCCTCACATCAGACTTCTGCCCCCTTACCCTCCTTCTTTTCGCCTGGCCCTCAGCCCCTGTGGCATTCTCATCGTCGAGTTCCCTTCCCGAGGCATCCAGTGCTTCCTCACAGTCACGAAGTGCAATGCGTTTGCACCCTCTCTTACCACCATCGTCATCCACGACCGCTGGATGCGTGCTATCCTCCTCTGAATCAGCTGTGTCTTCCTCGTACTCTGACTCTCCCTGCTGAGTGGCATCAGACTCGGGCCAATCATCCCATTTGGGATCACCGGCCTCCGGCTGTAGCGGTGAATTGGGGACTGAATTGGGGGTTTCTGACAATGAAAAACATATTAAGAAATATAAATTCTGACTTTCATCCAAAGGAAACCAGTAGGGAAAGAAACCTCAATTATGTAACTCAGCAGGTTTTATTTTTCTAGATTGTATCAATTGTGAGATATAGGAAGGGTTCAAGTGAACTTTCTTATTGGAGGATGGATACGCACAATGATTTAACTCATATTTGGGGCAATAGACATGACAACTCAATTACAAAAACAAAGCAAAATTTATTAAACTGTACCTTTGCTCGATGAGTCAGATGTTGATGAGCCACGGCCTCTTTCGGTCATGTCATGTTGTTGAACCACCGAGTTGGGGGTGCCCGACTTGGGGGGTGTTCCTACAATCAAAATGAAAGCCCATTAGAACATTCATCTTTATTCTAACATTTTCAATCTATCTATCCTTCTCATCTTTATTCTAACATTCTAAAACTATCTATCAATCATTAACTATTCCTTAATAAACATTAAGGCTTGTAGAGTTGGTCATCTTAAATTAATGTTCTCTTTTTCTCAACCTAGCTCTATCCAGTGCACACTCAAGAGCGAATTGCTATTAGTCTATTACTAATCTGATTAGAGCATGAATTTGTAGACAAGAAAAAGTTGATAAAATGAAATGAAAATGGCCTCAAGGATTAAAAAGATATTTCCTAGTAAACTATTTATTATTATTGTTTTTTGGTGGCATTAGTTCTCTTTTGATGTCTGAAATCTAATTAAAGGCTAAAGTGCCGCCAAAAGATACATTAGAACTCGAAAATTATGAAAATCAAAACAAGAATAAGAAAATTGTGATATATATATTTAAGGATAAAAGCATGGTTTTATATTTTTTACCATTATAAGAAACCCTTTTTTTTTTTTGTGACGCGAACCGACTTTTTTTGTGATATCTTGTATTGTTTTTTCCCTTGTATAATTATTGCAAACTGTAGGTTGTAAACAATTAAACAATGGAATATAATGAATGGTAAAATAAATCATCAATTCCAGCATCAATTCCAGCATCAATTAAACAATGAAATATAATGAACGGTACCTTGGTCAGCTTGTGACGGATCCGGCTTGTTGAACCTCGATGAGCGGCGGGTGGGGCTGCACGTGCTCGACCTGCTGCGTTTGGCTCAGCCTCTGACTGTGTTAGGCGGTGGGTCAGCAGGTTGGGAATCCTCTGACGGTGGAGGTGGCAAGTCATGGGCAACAGGCAGTGGATTATGCAGAGGCACAGTTGATTCAGGTTGCTTGGGGGGTTCTGACTTAGAGGGTGCTGACATGGAGGGTGCTGACATGGAGGGGTCTGGCTCTACCTCTTGCTGAAGTATTGGAGGTGGCACATCGCGTTGCACAGTTTCTGCTGCGACAGAGGGCTCAACCGGGGGTCCTACAACCAAATTGGAGACCACTATTATAGCTTCAGTGGTATTACCCTATATCTTTTTATCATCTAAATTGAAGAATAGATACATAATTATACACAATAAAACTGCACCCTATGGGTTGGACTTGTACTGTTCTGACTTGTACTGTTCACTATTTCTATTAATGCCTAAGTGCGAATTAATTATCTTCTTCTTTATTGATAATATAAGCAAAGACTGCATTTAATTATCAAGGGTAAAACTGGTTTTATAACAAAAACAGATTCTTCAGCACTTAACATAGTGTTTTCAGACCTGAAAATAGCAGTGGATTACAAAATAATACTTGCTTAGTAGCTTAGTTTGTCAAGAATTCTAAAATTACAGCTCTAAAATGTATAAGACGGTACCTTGGTCAGCTTGTGACGGATCTGGCTTGTTGAACCTCGATGAGCAGCGGATGGGGCTGCACGTGCTCGACCTGCTGCGTTTGGCTCGGCCTCTAACTGTCTTGTCAAGTTGCTGTGCCGGTGGTGGATTAGGCATTGGCACGGCTGCTGGGGTCTCGGGTGTGTTTTGCGGTGGGTCAGCAGGACCTGAATCCTCTGACGGTGGTGGCATGGAGGGCTTGGGGGGTTCTGACTTGGGGGGTTCTGACATGGAGGGCATGGAGGGCATGGAGGGTGGTGGCATGGAGGGCTCGGGTGGCGGTGGGTCAGCAGGCATTGGCACAGTTGCTTCAGGTTGCTTGGGGGGTTCTGACTTAGAGGGTGCTGGCATGGAGGGCTCAACCGGGGTTCCTACAATCAAATTGGAGACCACTATTATAGCTTCAGTTGTATTACCCTATATCTTTGTATAGTACCCACCTCTCTCTGCTCCGCTCTTTAAGTTTAATTAAAACCTTAATTTTGCTATTCATTTCATTTCTAGTTTCCACGCCTCAGTCAAAGACAGATAGAGAGAGGGGTATACATGAAGGATAAAATGGGTATTTCAAAAAATTTAAATGAGTTTTAATTGAAAAAACATTAAAATGGGTAAATATGTGAGTTTTTAAAGTTTAGAAGGGTAAATATGATATTATGAATTTTAGAGGGGGAAATACGTAATTTCTAAGTTTTTGAGGGGTATACATGAAATTCCCCCTTTATTTAAGACAAGAATTCTACAATTACAGCTCTAAAATGTATAAGACGGTACCTTGGTCAGCTTGTGACGTATCTGGCTTGTTGAACCTCGATGAGCGGCGGGTGGGGCTGCACGTGCTCAACCTGCTGCGTTTAGCTCGGCCTCTGACTGTCTTGTCAGGTTGCTGTGCCGGTGGTGGATTAGGCATTGGCACAGCTGCTGGGGTCTCGGGTGTGTTAGGCGGTGGCAACTTGGGTTGGGGATCCTCTGACGGTGGAGGTGGTGGTGGCACATCTGCTTGGGTTTTGTCGGATTTATTGAGCCTTGAACTTTTTCGGCGATATGAAATCGTGTAATTATTGTCAGCCATGTATTCTGTGATTAATAAGAATTTAGTGTGTTAACTATAAGCAACAAAAGTGTAATTCAAATATATGTACTCTATTGAAATCAAGAAATTAGTGAAATCATGTAATTATTGTCAGCCATTTATTCCACCACTGAAATCATATAAATACAACAAATGAAAAATGAGTAGAACACTTTTCCAATTTTAAATCTTTTTCTTCCACCACTGTACTGGAATGCATGGCAAATACTAATCATCCTAATATAGCAAACCCTAAACCCTAAAATTCAGGAAATTCAGGAACTAATTTATTAGCAAACCCCTAAACACCTGAACCTTACCGGGATCTTGAACTAATTTAGCAAACCCCTAAACCCTAAAATTCAAAAAAATCAGGAACTTCACAAATAACTAAACCCTAAAATTCACCACAGATTTCGGGTGGGGGTGGGGGGTGAGGGTTGGGGTTTGTTAGATCTATGGTACTTACCACTTGACGGCCGATCCCTCCTCCGATATCAGATCGATCGACACTACAAAGACTTGGGTAACTCCGATAGGCGACGGCGACGGCGAGGGAGACCTTTGAAGATGCGACTTGGGTAAACTCCGATAGGCGACGGCGCGACTTTGGTAAACTCCGATAGGCGACGGTGCAACTTGGGTAAACTCCGATAGGCGACGGCGACTCAGCGAGGGAGACCTTTGAAGACGAAAGGTTTGTGGGAGAGCAACGGCCAGAGTTTTTGAGAGAGAGGAAGGGCTTACTGTGATGGAGTGGGATTTCAAAAAAATATGCTAAGTCCTGAAGTATTCTCGTGAGCATTAAGTGGGCAGAAGCTCTTTTCATGCACTCTGCGGTAGCGAAATCTAAAGTACTATATCGAGACCGTTCGATTAGGCTCTGATGCGAATTATGATGGATAATGTGTATCAAGAAAGGCCCGATCAGAACAGAAATATTCTATTACCTTAGAGAAAGACGTGCTGCATTTACTTGGGAGACCTACCCACTCGGTGCTCTTTAGCATCAGGTACCGTATACTTAAGTTTCAATCAGAACGGTTTGATCAAATCCTAGCACGATCATTGAAGCACCATATGCAACGTCTAGGGTCAGATTTAATAGTATATGTTGCGTTATTGCAGAGTGTATTCACCCTATACCAATATACAATTTCAAATCATTATATCACGTCCATTTATCGCCAATCGGACGGCACAAGAGTTGCAGCTGTGATGAATATGTACTGGAATGTACATAAACTATTTTGAAAAAATGCGAAAATGCCTTTTTTTGGTTTTATTACAACACATCTGGCCAAATAATAATTAATAACATAATTTTATAGACTTTCATATTTTTTTAACCCCTTCAAATGTTAAAAACAAAATTGGACCGTCCATTTTGTCTCCAATTTTGAACGGTCGATCTGCGATGAAATGACTCAAAATTTATTTTAAAATGATCAAGAGTTAACATAGAACCTAGTTAGCACAAAATATAATAAGTTATGTTGTATATTGGTTTCGATCCACCGTAAAGTATTTATAGCCATTTGATGCTTCGATGTTCTGTCGAGTGGATGGAGGGGTGAATAAAACATTTACTTGATGAAACTTTCCCGCAAGACATTAAATACAGTGTTCTTCGATTCCAACGGTTCCGATCGATCTCCGGGACCATTATTTTATTACATATTCATTTCCCCTTCCATCAAGAGTGTATGTTTCATATTGATACATAGAAGATGTCATCATATATATGCAACTCACATTTAATTGCAATACTAAATTTTAGGTATAAAATCATCTTACTATGAAATAAATTACAACATTGTTATTCATTATTGTATAACTATTATTATTATTATTATTATTATTATTATTATTATTATTTTCATTATTTCTTTAATTATAACATTGACATTAATTCTCACTAAATACATAAAATACTAATCATATACTATTATGCATCAAGAAACAAGGAAATACAATAATAATTTTTTAATTAAATCTACACATTCAACTTAAAAATAACAAACAAAATTATTAAATTTCTGAAATAAAATATACAATGACTTATATTAATGACCTACAAGTATTCATCATATTAATCACAAATTAAATATATATTTTCAGATCAAGTTGCTGTGTACTTAACCCATTCAACAAGGATTTTGAATGAAACTTCAAAGAGAGCTACTTCATCTACTGGAAGCGCAAATCTGACTCAATCCAAAGGAGACCGACTACTCTGCGCGTAGCCATTACCACTCTGTATGTAATCCAACTTAGGCGCTACACTGAAATTTCATTTCCCCCCATTCTCAATTTTGGGCGCCCGCTCACGCAGTCACGCACCTTGAGTTTCCGATCTCTGTGATATCTGATACCTTGAGTTTCCGATCAACAAAAATCTCAACCGTTCATACACAATTTGCAATAATCTCAAATTTGGAACGCTATCTAGGATCAGGACACGATGGTTGCACAAATAATGGTGTATCTCAGAGGATTAGTGCCACAGGGTTATTTTGCTCCTTTACCACATCGATTTGGTCGAGAGAAAACATAACCAGCCGCCATTAACCTCCTCTCTTACCAAGAGAAAATTTTGCCTTTCACCATCTGAGAAAATTTTGCAAATTTATGCAGCAAGGAAGTCTCACAATCTCTCTCACTTCCACTGCGCCCTAATCTGAGAAAGACATTAGGTACTGATCTCTCCTTAATTACTCAATATCTTCCTCTTATTTTCCTTTTGATTAGAGAATGTTGGAATTGAAGTAATGAAAGAACTATGTGCCAATCTGGGCATATATGTGTAAATTTAACCTAATTTGTTGGGATTTAAGCTAATTGTACAAGCAATTGGAATTTAGGCAAATTCTGTGACTGTGCAATGGTTGCTAATTTTGTACAATCAAATTTTTGTATTTCTCTTCAATGCAACTTTTTAGTTATTGGGAAACCTTTCAGCAAGACACATTATTAGGGAAGCTTTCAGGGCCAGTCTAATTTAACAAACCTAGATTTTATAATTATCATATTGGAATTGGTCTTAAGGTGTTTGATAAAATGCTCAAGTCAAAGTTTCCCTTCTGTTTTGGTCTAATTTCACTATTTATGCTTTGGTGTATGTATTACGTGTTTATGTAGAACATTTTCTCAATTTTTTCTTCCATAGACCATACTTATGCCTTCAAGATAATACATGTTGAACTAGCTAGTTTGATGAAAATTTACTATTTAGACCTTAAATACAGTTCATATTTTTTCATTAACACTTCTTCTGGTTTATATAATACACATCAAAAGACTGATAGTCACCAAAAATTTTCAGCATGAATTTAAGTTATTGGGAAAGCTTCCTGTAGTTATTACATTGTAGTTACACATCAATAGAGACTAATTTATGTTATTGGAAAAGTTACTTGTTATTACACATCAACAGGGACTAATAATTAGTTTCATTTTTACCCTTTATTTTTATACAATTATAGTTACTTATTTTCTATTGTTGGTAGTGACAATCAATAAGTAATTGTACTTCACATATAGTGAAAATTCCTTATTTAATTTTCCAATATGATTTAATTTTACCCTTTTTTCATATTTCTCATAGTTGTTACTTTAACACAATTGTGTAATTCATATTTAGATCAAACATCCAATTTGTAGATAACAGCTTCGTTTTCTCCTTTCCGGTAAAAGAAAAATGGGTCGTCCCAAGAAATCTCAACTAACAAGGGCAAAAGCTACCAAATACGGCAAGGGGAAACGTAGTACAGCTCCTACACACTCGGTGCGTGGTGGCAGTTTGAATGATTCCCCGGAAGTTGAAATTACACCGTCTCAACCTCCAAAGAAGAAGGGACGAGGCGCTGGAGAGATAAGGCCGGTGAAAGAGGATATCGCTGACCGACCAGTGATATGGCGAGTTGGACCACACGAGTTCAGCTGTGCAAAAAGTGCAAATAAAATTACAGCAACAATCACTAGGCTTGCCCTAAAATACATGCCTGCACCATTTAGATCTTTTCACAGCTTCGATAAGACAATAAAGGACAAAGTGGAGAGGGACTTTTTGGTAACCTTTTTTTTTATATTCATGCTTACCGATCACATACTACTACATTAATTTATCGGCTTTTAACTTATTGTATATGGTGTAATTCTGGTACTGTGATGGAATTGGGTTAGGCATCCAAACAAAGCAACATACAGGAAATGAAAAGGTCAAAATAACAAAGGGATATGTTCAATTTCTAAAGAAATAACTATTGATTTCAAAATGGAGGGAGCATATAAGGGTGCTATATAAAGTTCCCTTGACTGTCTGAAATAGGATTCCAATGTCTTGTCAGCAATCGTTCTTTATTTAGTAATAACCTTCCTAAATATGCTTGAAATATGGCTTTCTAAACAAGGTTCCCTTGGCTGTAATAAATAAGCCTACATCGTGGCCAAGGGCTGTCAGTAATAGGGTTTCTCATCAAATAATTACATTTTGAAGAGTAAAAATTGGATGATGCTTTATAATCTTCTTGAATGTAGGAGAGATACACATACCACGAAGATGAAGATGTTGACTGCTGTCATGCAGTACTCGATGCCATAGCAACCAAAAGGTATTGTGAGGAGCTGGGTACAGCAAGGAGGAATCGTATTAAAAAATACAGGTGGGACATTGTTTCTTGGAAGACCGATGTGCCGCATTGGTCTGTAGTGCCCGAATTTTGGCGAGGTCTTTGTGATATCTGGTTCACAGAAGAGTGGCAAATGGTCAGTAAACGAAACCAGTTAAACCGCACCAGCTCTGGTGGTACGATCTCCCACTACGCTGGATCAGCTAGTGCTCACCAACATTTTGAGAAACTGGTATTCTGAACACTTACGCTCCAATATTATAATTATTTCAACATTAAACATTCATCTAACATTTAATTATCAAACTTGCTTTTCATCTACAGACTAAGCTGTTCAATGGGAGAAAGCCAACCATGGAGGACCTTTACATCCATATGCACTGTGCAAGAGAAAATGGCGTATCACCGGTTGTGGCTCAAATTAGTACGGCCAAGGAGGGTGTGGCTGAAGATAATGAAAACAGTGATGGTAATAGGGAAGTGGATCCAAGCTGCGAGGAGAGTACAATGGAGTTCGATATCAATACCTTGCAATTTACAAACACGGAAAAGGAAAATGTTTATGTAAGTTCAATTTACAAACACTGATTACCATTACAAATATAAAGGACTGGTAAGATGAAACATGTGGAAAGGGTAATTAAAAATGATGGAAGGGTAATTAAAGATGAAGGGTAAGGATGGAAGGGTAATTTAATATTAAGGGTAATTTAAGATGAAAGGTACATGTACAAAATTATTTGCCTCAACCCATTTAGCATGTAATGCCCACAATCCACAAAATACAAATCCTTTTCCAATTGGATTATTTTCGGCATTCCTCATATAAGAGCTTGATACTGGTCACTACAGCAGGCTTAAGGCACTGTCAATTTTATGTTAACTTAACAAATTCATTGCCATCTCATTTTCACAACATAAGTCTCGTGCCTCTTAGACATCTGCCTCTATATATAAAATTTCTCTTTCTCAATTTTCACTTTAATACATCTTTATCATCTGTTCCAACTAATAGATGAAGGTTAAGGCAATGAAGGCTGATCAGGCCAATGCGGAATTGGACGAGAGCGCCTTATTTCTGACAGCCCTTGGCGGACCAAAACATGGCCGCGTTGTAGGCTTTGGAAGCGTGATAGCACCAATCAAAACAGCAAACAACCGAGACAGGCAGAACAACACCTCTTCTGTATCCGGGTTGACAAATTGTGGGCAGCAGGAAATCTTCACTAGGTCAGAAATGAATGCGATGATGGAAGAACGTGATCGTCATATCGCCGAGGAGCGTGCTCAGATGAAAAGGGATCAAGCACAGAACCTATTAATGTTCGCCCAATTGTACAAGACGATTGGGATCCAACAGCTCCTTCACAGGTATGTCTTTACAGATTAGTGGCGAATATGGGTTCTTTCAAAACATCCGACTCCTTTTGTAACATGGAAATAATGGCACATATTAGATTGCACTTTTTATAACAACAGCCTTTTAGAACAACTAATTACCTGTATTTTCACATTTTCTAACTTATGCACCAGCTACCACTTATGAACCAACAGCTGATGGTATAGTAGGAAATATGGGTTAGGTGCATGGTCCCACCTCTCAACTGATGGTAGTCACAGCTACCAACTTCAGAAAAAAAATCGAAGTGATTTTAATGTTACAAATCTGACAGGATGATCTCACATCTCAACCATCTCAAGAAGTACCCTCACACCTGGAAATGGAATTCAACCAGGTAAGTACCTTACAATGTTGGTTGAACAATGCACTTATTTAAGTTATTTTGTGGCATCAACTGCATCATTTGAAAAACAAGCTCAATGTAACTTGGTCCCTTAATTGGTAATAGTACTGTATGATAAATAATAATAAGTTGTTCAGAGGCTTCAACTGCATAAATAATTGTTATAACAATAACATGTTCTAATATAACAATTTGATATACATAGGATGCTGCTGGTTCCATACAACCAAATCAGGGGCCTTTCCAAGCATTGCTGAGTTCTCGGAATGTACAAGAAATTGCCGGACATGATGCCGCAATGTCCGATTGGTTGGCCAATCAACCTTCAACATGAAGCAGGGAGGTCTAGTGTGGTTGGCAACATTAAGGGTAAAGTATTTTGGTAATATTTTGGGTATATTTTGCTATCTCAGTGGGGGTTTGTTTTATTTTGTTAATGCTTGAAAGGTGGGTATATTTTGGTTATATATAGAAGTTACTCTTCTTATCTTCTTATCTTGGTAATTGTTTGAATGGTGTTGTTTTAGTGTCTTTATAATATTGGAAAAATGTATGATGATTATAGTCTGTTGGTTATATATCGAAGTTAATTACTCTTCTTATCTTGTTAGTTGTTTTCTATGTATGTACTCTTCTAGGTTTTTTATGTAAATCTTGTTCAATGGTAATCTGGGAATTGGTAAACAGTACTGGGTTGGTACCAAATTGGTACAGGGAGGGAGGATTGTAAAATTCGATTATGCTTTATTGCCTCCAAGTAACTCATTTTAGACGTCGCACTATCCACGCAAATATCGGTAATTTATGTGCATGCAAAAAGTGCAAATCATATCCTTGCAAATAGTCTGCCATGTAATAACTACATATTCTTCTAATAACGAAATCATCTTCCCATGCAAATAAACATATGGGGCCCACGTTAACTAGCTTGCAAATAATCAAGTTTGTTGCCTTGCAAATAGTCAAGTTAACTAGCCTTGCAAATAGTCACGTTATTTATCCTTGCAAATGAGTCAAGTAGGTCCCACGTTATCTCTCCTTGCAAATAGTCTAGTGGGTCCCGCGTTCCCTTGCCTTGCAAATACTATGGTGGGACCCATGTCCGCTTCCCTTGCAAATAGTATGATGGGACCCGCACTCTCTTCCCTTGCAAATACTCCAAACTGGGTCAACTCTCGAAGTAGTTGCATGGCTAGTTATTGCATGCTAAGCGTCATGTAACAGACTTTTTGCATGGCTGTCCTTGTAAATACTGACTATTTGTATGGAGGGTATTTGCATGGTTCCACTTGCATGTCTAAGGCCATGTAACAAGCCATTTCGGGGCTTGTTACATGCCTAAGGCCATGCAACAAGCCATTTTCTTTGTCATGCAATAAAAGATTATTCTAGTAGTGGCAGTAGCAGTAGCTTGTGTTCGTCTCCCCAGCCCCGTACCAGTATCGGTGTTGTTGTGGGGATGAGTGTCAGCCCCAGCCTCTGATGCCGGCAGCTGTCGCGGATGGTGCCGGTTAAGCGAGCTAGTATAGTACTTCATCTGCACCGTGATCTCCTCCATTAAACGATCCGGATCCTTATTTGTGTCATTAAAGCATCGGGCACATCGCTCTCTCCACAAACAAATTGCATGATGAGAATCATTGTCTGTTGCCTCCCAGTTAATGTGCCCGCCATCTCCCTGCTGGTTACATGAATTGTAGGCTTCGCCGGCCATTGCTCCGAGCGTATGTGTGTTTGTAGTCTGGCATACAGTGTGTGTGTACGGGCATTCACTAAACAGGTGTCGGACCGTCTCCGCGTGAGCCTTGCATAAAGAACATCTGCTGACCAGATCCCACCCCCTTTTCTGTAAGTTGTCATGTGTGAGGATCTTGTTCTGAATTGCAAGCCATGCGAAAACCTTGATTCTAGGTGGGGCGCTGACCCGCCAGATGCGTGAGACCTGTTTGACAACTTTCGGCGTTGATTTCAGATAGGTGTATGCCGACTTAACCGTGAACTCTCCCGTGGCAGTCCACTTCCAAGCGATAACATCAGTAGCATGTGGAGTGAGGACAATGAATGCCAGAGTATGTTGAAGAGTGGCCAGCTCTTGGCGGGCCTCCAAGGACAGGTTGTTTCTGAATAAAGTCGAAATGCTCGTCGCCCTGACCGCATTCTTGACTGTTATGTCAGGTTCAAGTACGTAGGAATATAGGGTAGGGAGCTCATGACGCAATGTACCCGAACCCCAGTCGTGATGCCACAGAGTAGCAGTCGATCCGTCTCCCAGAATCCACTTGGAGGAGGCAGTGAAAAAGGATGCGATTTGATTTGGGACCATCGAGAAGATGAGAGCATTCGGGATGCCGTGCAAGGTCTGCGTTGTTTGTGCCAGTAGGGACTTCCATATTCTATTGGTAGGTGTATACCATGACCAGTACCACTTTAATAACAAAGCAAAGTTGAACATTTGCATATCCAGTACCCCTAATCCTCCAATGGATTTTGCCTCACAGTCCGCATCCCAATTTATGAGACTGTATCCTTTTTGTTGTTCCGAAGCGCCGTGCCAGAGGAAGCGGCGCCTGATTTTGTCTATTTTATTTATCACCCACCGTGGCAATTTCAGAACGGACATAGCGTAAATGGGCAAGGCGGATAGAACTGAATTCAATAGCACCAATCGGCCCGCAATGGATAGGAGTCTTGCTGCCCAA
The DNA here is from genome assembly GCA_025461045.1 of Carex parvula. NCBI lineage: Eukaryota > Viridiplantae > Streptophyta > Magnoliopsida > Poales > Cyperaceae > Carex > Carex parvula. The sequence goes on from JAJGRW010005252.1 coordinate 62,017, forward strand.
CCACCCAACCTGTTGTTGAGCTTCTGTATTAGCGGAAGGAAAGCGGTTTTAGGTAGGCGGCTGTCTGACAGTGGGATGCCGAGGTAGATGAAGGGGAGGGATGCCGGCTTACAACCTAAAACCGCGACGAGTTGGTCCTCCTGCTGGAGCGGCACGTGCAGCGCGATGATTTCTGATTTTTGCAAGTTGATTGCAAGCCCAGAAACCTCCTGGAAGACCAGCAGTGCCACCTTAATTGCTCTTGCCTGATTTGTATCCGGTTTAAAAAACAGCAGTGCATCATCCGCATATAAGAGGCACGGTCTCATGTGCGCGTATGGTTTGATTGCTCCCGTGACTGTGAGCTTCTGGAGGTATCTCGCCAAAAAATCCATTGCGATAATGAACAGGGCCGGGGATAACGGGTCCCCCTGCCGTACCCCTCTTCTTAATATTATTTCTTCCCTAACAATCCATTGATTATAACCTGAGAACTGCCCTGTAATACCGCGTGCTTCACCCAAGTGACCCATTTTTGGGAGTCCCAAGCTGTTCATTACCTGTAGTAGAAAGGTCCAGCTCACCGTATCAAAAGCTTTCCGAATATCCAGCTTCAGCAGCCCTAGAGGTGTCTTCCCATTCTTAGCCATGTTGAGTACATGTTGGGCATATACATAGCTTTCTGTGATATGCCTGTTTTTCTGGAATCCTGTTTGTGCATCTCCAATGATGAGGTGCATGTATGGCTGCAATCTATTGGCCAACAGCTTGGAAAAGACTTTTTGAACTCCATGGATCAAGCTGATAGGTCTGAAATCCCCCGGCAGCTGGGGACACTCCTTTTTGGAATCAGGACAATAAAGGAGGTGTTCAGCGGATACAGATCCCCCCCGACGGCCATAACGTGCGTGAATGTAGCCAAGAGGTCGTCGGATAGCATGTCTGCAAATGTTTTGTAAAATTCTTCGAGAAGCCGTTTGGCCCGGGACTCTTATTATTGGGCCACTGCCGCAGGGCTGTCACTATCTCTGTCCTTGTGATTGGATCGGCAAGCTGGGCTAGATCGGTTGTATCTGAGTATAGATTTTGCCAATGAATGTGGGGGGTCAGCGGTGCATCCGAACCTATGAGGGTGGTGAAGAAGTCGAAGAAGACTCCTGCTTTGGTGGCCTGATCAGTGTACATAGTCGAATTGTGTTGTACCTGAGCTATTAAATTTGTTCTCTTTGAGCCAGAAGCGATTGCATGGAAAAATCTCGTGCCACGGTCTCCTTGTAGCTCCCACTTTGTGCGCGCTCGTTGGCGCCATACATCTTCCTCTAAGACGATAGTGCGGTGTGCCGCTGCTTGATTAGTGCCGTGACAAGCTTTTCAAGGCCCGTGATGGCTCTCACTTCTCTTGCTTTGTCAATCCAAGCAAGAAAGTCTCGGCAAGTGACGATTTGAGCCTTTATATTCCCAACTTTTAATTTTGCCCATTCTTTTATCTCTTTCTGTAGGTTAGCCATTTTGATATGCAGTTGTAGAGGTGTGGTCGCCCTGGGTTGTGATGCCCATGTGGTTGTGACCATCTCCAGGTGGTTGTGACCATGTCCGGTTTCTCAATAAGCATAGCCTGCCTTACCGCGAGTCGCTTGGATCTATCATTTAGGCCACGAACGTTCCAGGAAAGAATTTTGACTTTAATTTTGTGATTCATATGGCACAAATTAATCTCCAAATATCCTTGATGAGACTGCTTAATACACCGAAACAGAAGAACAATCACATATACCACCCCGCTGCTAACCCACTTAATCTTGTCCACTCCCCAATTGAAAGAAATAAGAGAACTAATCTAAAGGATAAGCCCTTCACTACTGATACATTGGATGCTAGTAATCATAACTAGGTGTATTCTACACTAGCAGCTCATCTATCCCTTGATTTAATTGTTGCCAAATACCAGCTCCCCCTCCTCATTCACCACCTCCGCCGTCATTTTTGCCATTAATTCGCAGCTCATTTCAATTCCTGTCGTGGAGACCACTGCCTCTGCGCGGCTCAATGTGAGGGGACCGCACGTCTGCATGTAATCCAGCACTGGCTTTGTGACTTGCTTCGGCTTTGGTTTTGCGCGCTGCATTAAGTCAGTGACATCTATGAAGCCTCTCGTGGCGCGGGCCCTATCGATGACGGACATGTAGCGGCCTGTGTGCTTGGTTTCTAGTCTGGAGCTCCTTCGTGTCGGCTTCCCGTACTGGCGGTTCTTCGAAATCGGGCTGTGCCCCCCCCCCCCATGCTGTCGTTTGAGGGAACCTCCGGTGGCCGATGAGCGGTATGAGGAGCTTTCTGTGGAGGGCCATTGTTAAGAGATAGACCTCTGAAGCCATTTTCGATTTGGCTTTTAATCCCTTCACTGCAGTTGGGCAGGGTCTGCGGGCCGATCGGCGCGTGTTCTTGGGCCGAGTCACCTATGTTGGGCTCCGGAGAGAATTGATGGTCCGGAATGGTTTTGTTTCTCATCCAGCCTATGTGGTAGGCCGAAAGGCCCCTCCTGCTGTTGTTGGGTTTGGGCCTCACTTCGTACTGTTCATCAGGAGTTGCAGGCCGGATGACCTCAGTTTGTAGCAGGCCGAGTGGGCCTTCCTCATGCTCGCGCCCCAGTCCTTGCACATCGAAAGGTTCTTCCTCTTGAGCCTGGGTGTTGGTCCGGCCCAGTGAGGTGACCGAAAGTGCCCCTGCTGGTGTTCTCCTTGTGCAGCGGATGTAGTATGCACCGCCTTGTTTCCCAGTGCGCGGCACGCGTCTGATGTCATTACGCTGGCACCGTCTAAGGTAGAATTGGAAGCTTCTTTTTGCTGATCTAATGTAGGTAGCCCCCAAAGAGTGAAAGGACTGGCGCACACACTGTAATCGATGATGACGTCGGATTGAAGCAGACAGCCTTTAGTACGTCCCCTTTGTCGTTTGTGGCATGCAGCTGGACCATGTTCCAGAATTGGTGAGTAGTGATCCAGTTGACCGCTGGTACCCCCTCTGTCGTTCCCCATTGGTAGCCTGCGGCATACAGAGTGAGTTTGCATGTCTAGTAGTTTGTCGAACCGGCGGGTCCATTTGCCTTAGGATCTCAATGGACTTTCAGCACTGTTGGCCATGTAAGCTCCGCCTGACCTTCCCGACGCTGTACCAGAGATTGAATCTTGCGAGAGTGGCCGTGCATATGTAGCCGGGGCAGGAGGCGGTGGTTGGCGGTTGCGGTGTCGATCCCGGTGTGGCCCATAATGGGGCTCTTCCTGACCTCCGTCATCGTCAAATCGTGGGTGCAGGGGTGGGGACGAATTATGAAGCCAACCCTCAATGTCTATGTAGACAACCCGACCGAAAGGGTTTTTGTGAAGCTCGACGAACGGCGGAATGCTGGAGGGTCGAAGCACGAGACCAAAACTCGCAAAGTCTCGACATTGCCGTTCGTGATGACCGGTACCATTTGTTCGACAAAGCCAAAGCCCGAGACCAAATGATTGACTTCGGGGAGGTTCCAATATTGCAACGGGACGCCCCGGAGACGGAGGCGCACTTTGTGCGTTGTCGGGTCGCGCCATGTGCAGGTTTGGCGTCCATTCGCGTAGCTGGACTTGCACTCCGCAAGCCACGAGGAAGACCCCCACATGGACAGCGAGGTTACGTAAAATGTTGGAAGGAAACTCCACCAGATAGTCTCCTTCCTCGGGGCCAGTTTGGAGACCTTAAATTCAGTTGGGTGGCAACCAAGGTTGTGGCGATGGTGGTAGCAATCCTATGTGGCAGTTGGTTGACCTGTGGCCGTTGGGACCGAGGAGCACCACTGCCGATCTGTGAAGTAAGGTGTTGGGTGAACGAATGTTGTCGTTTGGGGGAAGAATATCTTCAGTGGTGGTGCTCGCGCCGTAATAAGGTCGGGGCTCAACATCGGAATGGTTTCCTAGTTTTCGAGGTCCATTGCTGACACACTGGTTGCTTGCGGCTTGGGTGGGAGGTCGTGTTGGCTGTGACTATGGTTCCTCTGTTCTCTGGATGGTGGTTTGAGGGTGGCGCAGATGGATTATTATAGTCGTTCCTTATGAGATGTGCATCTCCTAGATAGGTGGCCTATGCCAAGGCACTTATGGCACTTGACACTATTTCGGCACTGGAACTGTGTGTGCCCCCGGTCGAGGCACCTGTAACATCTTCCTTGAGATTTGAGCAACTCCATATGCTTAGTGAGCTTTGGCTTTGGGCGCCTTTCTCTGTAGCTTCTGTATGGTTTGCGCTTGGAGACTAACGTCCAGCCGACATCAATGTCATCTGGTGCTCTATGTTGTGTAGGCTGTGCAGGGTCATTAAGTGGCAGTAGTTGGGTGGGTAGTTGGGTGGTGGAGTGGGAGTTATGGAGGGCTTGGTGTGATTGGCTGGGGACTTGGCGGGTTGAGCGGTCGGCTGCCAGTTACAACCTGCGTGAAGAGTGGTTTGCTGGGTTGTCGGTGTAGCTTGTCGACGTGAGATCGCCTCCGGGTCGCAGTCTTGATCGCCAGGCGTGCTTGGAGAGAAGCCATCAGGAGATCCCGACTAATCAAATGTTGTACGAGCACACAATGAAAG